>JAQIXD010000469.1:0-26402 GCA_034699985.1 Minunthozetes semirufus
CGTACGGCAAATAACTTAAGTGTCTGTCAATTGAAATACAAAACAAAAATCAATTTTAAAATAAAAATTCAGACAAATAACAGACCGGTATAAGTGATCGATCTTCCTATTGATAGTACATCTTCGGGGCTTATTCTTGAGAACGTCCTGACGCGCGAATATCATATCACAAACAGGACAGCACTCCCGCGGAGGGAAAGAACGGATAATCGTTGCCTGGGAATAGAGAAATGAGGAAATCCACTTATCGATGATCGGCTGCTCCTTCTTCTTATACTTTCCTTTGACTGCTGCCGGATGTGACTCTCTGTGGTGTTTCATAAATGATTGACAATCAGTGAGTCCTTCGCCACACGTCAGACATATTATCGGATAGTAATCGACATGTTTTTGGAGGTGTTTGTAGGCCTCCTCTTTGTCGGAACATTTCTGGGGACAGAATATACAAAAATAATTCACATTTTGTATAATTCTGTCCGGAATTGGATCAAATTGAAGACTATTTCCTTCCTCATCGTCCATCATATCGGAGAACTGCTGGCTTAGACTCATGTCTTGAATCGTATGAATAACTGGTTTTGTTGTGATTTTTAGAGCAGTTTTGTTGATAAGACTGATTGGTTTTGGGCCACCCTTTGAGGGTTCGTTTACTTTCTTAATAATGATTTGGTCGCCACTAATCAGATTGTTTTGTTTCGGACGAAAGCTCTGAGTATTGACCACTGGATTAGAACCCGTCTTCACAATCGGTTTAAATTTGATTTCAACCTTTGCTTTTGAGGCAATCATTCGATTCACTCCATTATTATTGCTTTGAATAATAGTCCTCTGATTTGAAATGATTTGTTGCTTCTGATGTGCGATGGGTTTCCTCAGGTTAAGAATCACATCATTTTTGTCGCTACAAATGGTTGTGTTCTTGGGTTTGGTTGGACTCTGAGTAAGTTTAGCGGAGTTTTGATTATTTTTATTATTATTGTTATTAATGACAATCATTTGGGCCTCCATTTTAGGTCTCTTCGGTTTGGGTTCACTAACAACGGGTACAGGACTTGTGAACCGTTTTGGAGAGTGGGTTATTCTTCTGGAACTCCTCACTTGTGGTACTGAATTTGTGGCGATGGAGGTCGTTGGTGGCGGTGCTGATGATGGTGTTGATGGAGTCTTCTTGTTAGGGCTTTGAGAGGTCGGTTGGCACCGGTTTTTGAAACTGTATTCGATAAGTGCCTCAAGTTTTTGTATTTTTACGCTTTTTATTAAAGACTCAAAGTTTGGATTCTTAGCACTCATTGAGTGACTGTTCCTAATATGACGAGTGATTTCACTGAAATCGCATTTTTTGTGGTATTTTCCGGTTCTCTCGCAATGGAAACACTCGAAAGGATAGTACCGCAGGTGACTGCAGGCGTGTCGCGACTCGTTGGCAGTCGACTGGTTGGCTGACCAATGAATGTCTCCCTTTCTATACTCGATGTCATTATTAGTGCAAAGCCTGAGAAAGGACTCGCAAACAGCACATCCGGAAAAGAGTTTAGTCGATCGGAACAGATCGGAGTAAGTTTTGTCAATAAACTCGCTCTGGTAGGCCAGGAAGCGCTCGATCCACATCTCAATGAGCCCCTGCTCTGACTCAAAGCTCTCGTCATTTTTAGGGTGACTTTCAGTACATTTCCTCTGATTGTCACAATCGGGACAATAATAGACACAACTCATGTGATTCTTGTAATGATTGTATGCATCGGATATGGTCTCAAAATTAGTGCAATTCTCGCAAAAAATGCAAAAATATTTTGATATCTTTGAATCCATTCTTATATTCTTATCAATAATTTAGCGCAAAATCAATACTTAATTCAATTGAATGCAAAGTCTCTGAGTTTTGCGGAAATTCATATAAAATGAGAGTAAATAACAATAAATTGCAATAAATGACAATACATTCAATTCATTGCAAAACAGTTTGTTTTCATTTGTTTTGATTTCTGCAAATATTTTTCAAATTCTTCGAAAATATTGAGTTTTTGATAAAAACATTTATATATTTACATGAGTTGAGCCAAGAAAGGATCGCCCTTTTGGTCAGTTATATTGTCCTCAAGTGGTTATCACTTGACATCAGTTGACTGCAATAAGGCGTTCATTTACCCCAAAAACATCGCCAAAGGATTGATAGGTTTTTGATGAAAATTTTCACTTTTTATTTACTGTTTATAATGTATGGGAAAAGACCCTCATTGTTGTCAGTAATCAAAGTTAGAATATACTTGATTTCAAAGACAATATTCTTCTGTTAAATCATTTAAATAAACGGAAATGGAGTTAAATGGCTGTAGTAGTGAATGACCGAACATTGAGAGCGCTCAGGCTATGGCACAGCCTATGCTTCACAATGTCTCCCAAAAGTGCGGATATTATGCTCGCATTGAGCTATACGTCGAACCAATCGTCAGCCTTACCAGCGCTCAGACGCGTCAAATCTAGTGCTGCCCCTATGCCTGTGCTGTTGTGCCCCAACAACGCGAGAACGGGCGCGACTGGCATAAGCTCTGAGCGGCTTAGGTTTGGCCTCAATGACGCTTTGAGAGCGCCTCCACTCTAAACAAGACTCAAAACTATTGCTGTGAATAGCATTGCAGTCATGAAAATAATCGTAGGCTTTCCGCTATCTCTAAAACAACCCGAACACAGCCCTCAACTCAGCCCTCAATACCATAAACGAGTTTTTATAAAATTTCAACTCAAAGGGAAGTGCTTTCTCACACAGGATTGTTCCATTGATTGTTCCTCGATGTTCAATCATAATCATCAATTGATGGACATTTTGTTTTAATATGCATTTCATCATTTTTTAATCAGAATTATCAATCGAAAGATCATTTTTCCAAATTGTTTCCGATTATTTCAATATTTATTGATTCAATGGAAGCGAATATTATTTAAATTTTTCGAAATAAATGAATTATAATTAATTCATTCAATTATTGACTCAATTAAAAGAACCAAATTATTAAAAACCTAACATTGATGTTCTGGTCATTTGGTGGTCAAACTTGATTTAATTGTATGTTTGAGCCATTGTTACGATCAGTTCATATTAGGCTTATTTGGTTTGTTGAGGGTATGACTGCTTTTAGTCTCAAATTTCTTATACGTCAGTCTGTCTGTGAGTACCGATAAGTCACTAAATAGAAGCTATCGATCGCAACCTTAAGACTACAAACCATTGAGTGGTTCTCTATATCTCTATAATTAGGTTTTCGTTTATTTCCATTTAAATGGTTTTTTGCATCCATTTATTCTTATGGCAGTACTTCCGAAACTGAGTACTCATAATTTCCGTTAACTAAATGGTTAAAATTAAAATCATCATCAAATGATTCTTCATCAAAATATTCATTTTGTCTGCCAATAAGTGGGGAACTATGCCTTTAGGGTTAAAAACAAAATGCGAAGCATCGACTCAGACCCCTCTTATCGATAGCGCCTTAACTTATTGGTTGAAATGTTTTCGTTTGAAAACTACTGATTTCAACGAAATAGATATTGAAAAAGATAGACATCACTTTCGAAACGATTATCTATAATAAATACCAATAAAATATCAAATTATCCATTTTATTCACCACAAACTGATTAAAAAAATTATTAGGAATGGATTTCCATTAACCGAATCATTAAAATTAATCAATTTAAATAGATTATATTGAATTAAAGTCACCAATTTAGCCCCCACTCACTTATAAACCATATTCCAAATGATATTCCAATAAATTGTGAAATTCTTTGAATTTATTTATTTAAAATTTTTGACTCAAATTTTATTGATATGAAAATCAAATGAAATTAAATCTTCGAAACAGAGAATAATTTATCAGAATTTGTGAATAAATAATGGAATTCAAGTCTTTAAGTCTTTCTTTTCTTTTTGTCTCTGAATTTGGTTTTCTGTTTATATTCTCTTCTCATTTCTTTTCTGACATTCTTTGGATTAATATCACTAATAGCCTGTAAATGCGATCCATTACGACCCTTCACATTAACAATTTCTGAATAGGAACAAATGGAAGATGTTATCATGGTGAAATTGTTTAAAGTTGATATTGTATTACTACTATTTTGAGTTTTGTTTTGTTGTTTTAAACGCCAATAAATTAAGAAAATAATAATTAAATCGAAAATCATTACCAGGAATACCACCAAAACTAAGGCTACCAAAGGGTATATACTAAAGATTGAGCCATAAATATACAGCTTTATCAAAGTTAATTAGTAAGAAAGTTACCTTACCTTTCACCAGAAGAGGATTCACCCCCTATCAATTTTGAGTCCCTATCGATTTTAAGACATAAAACTTGATCTAAAAGACAGATATCTTAGACTTAAGCCTTAATTTTATAATTAATATCTTGGTGTTTGTCACTTACTGACAAATATTATCAAAAATATCGATTCAATTGATATTTTCATTGATATTAATCATTCACTTATTCAATAACTTTTTATAGAAATATGTTTAGATTTTTGTTTTGAGAAATTAATTATTTTTTTATAATCTTTGAAAATTTCTCTGAATTCACGCGAAAACATTATTGTGAGAAATGATTTTAATTGAATTTTCCATATTCAATATGCATTCAATTTTCATTAAAAGACCATTATTCAAGTTTTCTATTATTATTATTATTTTTTCGATTTACATAATACATTCGATATTTTTCAATCTCATCATTTGAACATTCTTGAACAGATTAAACTTTAATTTTAAACAAGTCAGTGACTTGTTCTGGTGAAAATAATTTTTGATTTTGAGAAAAATATTAGTAAATATGAATTTAAAACAAATAAAATTCTGTAAAATTGAAATTTTCAAAAAAAAAATTCCTTAATCTTTGTCTCTGTTTGAAATAAAATTGAATTTCACCATGATCATTCATCAACTTAAAGGTCAACTATGATCAACTAGAATCAAAGTCCAAATACTTCTGACAAATAGTTTGAAAGTTGAAAATAATCATATTATCATATTATCATCATATTATCATCATATTATCATCATATTATCATGTTCATTTATATGTTCACATCTAATTCGATTCCATATCTTGTGTTCAGAAAATAGAGGAAAAGATAAAGAGGGAGTTTATTCCCTATATATTCCCTATATATGCATAAATATAATCTGATTTAGACCATACTTTTGAGGACAGATTCGAGTCTCAGTGAGACTATTGTCCGATAGAGGACTCTGTTGTGTACTCTTTTTGCTGGTTTTGAATGGCTTTCAATGCTTTTATTCAAAACAATTGAAGTGAAGTCAAAAGTGGAGTCAAAAGTGGAAACGTTTTCAAAACATTTAATTAAAACGAAATTTGTTTTAATTAAGACTTAAATCAATTTATTTAAACATTAGTTTTATTATATATTTTTATTAACTCTTAAATCATATTTTAATTGAAATGTATTTTCTTTGATAATCGAATCGTTAGTCGAAATAATGGCAAACAATCCGACAGCCGGTTCCACAGCCGTCCAGACGGCACAATCGGTAGATCAGGAAAAGATATATCAATGGATAAGCGAGTTATCAAACGCCGAGACACGAGAGAACGCACTCTTAGAGCTGAGCAAAAAGCGTGAAGTAGTGCCAGAATTAGCGACAATGTTGTGGCACTCATTTGGTGCGATCGCAGCTCTACTTCAAGAGATAATCACAGTCTACCCGACTATAAACCCCCCGACTCTGACCGCCCATCAGTCGAATAGAGTCTGTAATGCTTTGGCTCTCTTGCAATGTGTTGCCTCACATCAGGAAACCCGGACAGCCTTCTTAGCGGCCAATATTCCTCTATTTTTATATCCATTCCTTCACACAACAGCCACTTCGAAGACACGTCCCTTTGAATACTTAAGACTTACGAGTCTGGGAGTGATCGGAGCTCTGGTCAAAACTGATGAACAACAAGTGATCAACTTTTTGCTCACCACTGAAATCATACCCCTTTGCCTCAGAATTATGGAGAGCGGGTCTGAACTGAGCAAAACTGTGGCCACTTTTATACTTCAGAAGATACTACTGGACGAGACCGGCCTCTCATACATTTGCCAAACTTATGATCGTTTCTCTCACGTGGCTATGATTTTGGGCAAAATGGTGTTGTCGTTAGCGAAGGAACAGTCGGCCCGACTTCTTAAGCACGTGATTCGATGCTATCTCCGACTGAGCGACAATCCTCGCGCCAGAGAAGCGCTCCGACAGTGTCTTCCCGACCAACTAAAGGACAACACTTTTGTCAATTGTCTAAAAGATGACAAATCGACGCGCAATTGGCTCAACCAACTGCTTAAGAATCTGGAACAGTCTGCCGGACAACTCACTCCTCAGCCGCAATAGAGCGCCATTTGGTTCTTCACATTTTATTCCTCTGGTATTTGATAATCGTTTGGTTTATAAAAAAAATGTATTATAAAAACCCATTGTATTTAAAATCGTTTGGTTTTTGACTGAATTTACTCAGAATTCAAAACTTATTTTCCGTTTATATACTATTTTTAGACTAAATTTGTTTTTCAGAAATCAATTGAATTTATTTTAAGTGATTTTGTTTAACACTTTTCACTAATTATTCAATTTTTTGTCGATTTCTCTCATTTTTATTGAATATTATATTATTATTGAAATTATTGTAAAATAGTTTAAACTTTTGTTTAATTTGAATAAAAAGTATTGAAAATAAAGAATATCTCAAAATCCAATCAAATTTTGTCATTTCATCGAAACCTATGAGTGAGAGGCTCTCCATTAAAAGGTTGTGCGAAATGTCATAATATGTGTGTCATTAAGAGGTTTATTAATAACTGGTCTATATATTGACAACAATCAGGGCTTTGGAAGTTTCACTCAAGACTTTGTACTTTTTGCGAATACAACTGTAGTTCACTAATCAGTCGTAAAAGACAGAAGTGTGTCAACAGTCTTATAGCCCCTCCTCTATAAAGTCTGTCTGAGAATAGGCTTATCCTTCGCTAAAATAATGGTATTTGTGAATAGGATTACAATGACTTTGAGAACTCGAAATTATTGTCGAAGTATTGCATCACAAATACATTGGCTTTGATTTGATGTTGTATTCAATGAATTGAGTCAACGCTTTAAATATACACAAAATGTTAAACACATTCACATTATATTGCGTTTAACCAATCATTTCACTAATGATTCACACATTTAAACCATTTTTAAATCAATTTAATAAACAAAATATCAAACATTTGTTTTATAAATATTTGTTTTCATTTCAATAAATTGATATCAAATACAGTTTTCGTGTCTTTTGTTTAATGTTTCCAATAATTTGATCGTCTTTTGACTGAATTTTGAATTCATTCAAAACTTTTTAATCGATTCGATGTTATGATTGAATCAGATTTAAGACCATTAAGTGTTATTTGTGGACAAACTATCAAATAAATTGATTGAACCAATTGGTGGTCAGTGTTGACAACGATGTTGTCTTCATTGGTGGCGTGGGTTCTCAACTCATATATCGGTGAATACTTCGGTAATGTCAATACTGACCAGTTGTCCATCGCTTTACATAATGGTAAGCATCAAAATATTGTGACAATTGTCCTCATTTTGATTATTATTATTATTTAAGGTGAAGTCGAATTAGAGGGACTTCCTCTTAGAAAGGATGCACTCAAGCATTTGGCACTTCCTCTCGAAATAATAAATGGTTTGAATCCTGAAATTGATTACTAAACGGAAATAATAGTGATATTGTCTTAAAACAGGTTATATCGGAAAAATATCCCTTAAAATCCCTGTCTATCGACTAAAAAGCGAGCCCTGGGTTATATCCATTGATGAGCTCTACCTAATTGGGAGACCGATCACTGATTTTAGTGTAAGACTTGATAAACATTTTTTAAAATCAATTATTGATTGAATTTTATGGCTAATTTTTAGTACAATGAAGAGGAAGAGGCGAAGAACGAACAAAATCAGAAGATATCTCAATTGGACTCAACTGAGTCGCGATGGAAAGCCATTCACGACTCTTCAGAGAAGGAGTCGCAGTCATATTACGCCTCCTCATACTTTTCGTGGCGTAATTATGGCTCAAATTTTGTGAGTAATATCGTTGAAAACGTTCAGCTGAAGATCAGATCCGTTCATATAAGATATGAGGACAGTTCGACAATCGCTGGCATTCCATTCGCAGCCGGAATAATAATTAAGAACCTCTCGGCTCACAGTACTGACGAAAATTGGGTCCCGAAGTATGTGACGAGAGATAACTCAGAATATATGAGGAAATTAGTAGAACTCGAGGGGTTTAGTGCCTATTGGGACACAAATACTAAACTATTCAGTCATTTAGAACTTCCAGAAGTGGTTAGACTAATGCGTTCTCATTTGGACCGGAGCTCAGACTTCAATGGAATGCCTATCGATCACGAGTACATTCTGGCGCCCGTTAGTGGAAAGGCTTATCTCAAACGAAACTGTTCTGAAAAGCCATTGACTTCGAGATCTACGCCGCGAACAGTAATAGACCTTCAATTAGATCAGGTGCCCGTCCTTTTGACTGCTATTCAATACAAGCATATAATGGAATGGAGTATAGCTTTCAATAGAGCAAACACTTTATGGAAATACCGCAAATGGCGACCATCTGTTCCCATTCGCGGAAATGCAAAGCTGTGGTGGAAATTCGCGGTCGACTCTCACTTACATCCACTTCGAGAGAGGAAGAGGCGCAGAGACTGGAATTTTGTACTCAAGAGATCTCAAGATATCGTCCAATACTGTGACGTCTATTTTGAGTATTTATCACATCCGGAATCGTTTGGTAGAGACAAGAGATTACTTAAGGAACGGATTGAATACGACCTCTCCTTTGAAGAGATTTGTTGTTTACGTGAAATAGTGTTCTCTAAGTGTTATAAAAGTCAACAAAACAGTGAATCGCAGCCAACGGATGGCAACTATTTATCCCTAAACTATTGGTTTCCTAATTGGTATACCGTTCCTAATGGTGATGACATCAAATCTAATGCAGACTCTGAAGAACTTAACAGTGATGTGAACAGTTTGAGTGACAATAATAGTGAAACAAACGGAGGAAATCTTCAAAGACATAACTCTTTAGAGAATTTGACAAAATTAACAAATATTGACGACATTTTTGTCACCAGAGATGCAGTCTTCGGACAATTGAACTTTTCTATAACGAACGCCTCTTTTGCTTTAATGACATTTTCAGACAATCCTTCTTCCCCTACATTTACTTCAGAAAAACTGACCAATAATTTAATGGAATTCGAGTTTTCAAAAGTCAAAATCGGAGTCGAAATCTGTAACACAAGTCTTTGTAACGACGAAACCAATACCTGTACTGATATAGTGACGTATCGAAGACCAAAACCTAATGAATTGACAAATGAGTCTACCATTCAGTTCAATCTTCTCTTCGAATGTCATTATTTAAACTTAGTTCTTCTGAGGACTAAAAGTGCTATAATTGCAGACAATGACGCCTCAAAGTTAGCCACCGCTTCACTAAACGGGTGTCAAATCACTATAAAAGTTTGTTCCAATGAGGTTGGAATCGATGGTAAACTCGATGGTCTTCAAGTGATAGATCTGGTGACCGATCAGACCAGTAATAAACACAAACGTGTTGTAAGTCTGGGCCGCGAAACACCACTAAACGAATCATTTTCTGAGTCAAAGATATCTAAAATGCTTGACTTTAATGAAGAAAAGGCACTCTTTTTCTCTATTCGTCGACTCATTAATGAGAATATTCTCAAAATAAATGTCGAAATGGCGTCCCTTTTATACGTTCACTCGAGTCGATTAGTCTACGAATTAACTCTCTGTTCACAACACCTCAAGAAATATATGACTGTATTCTCGGAGAGAGTGAAGGCCGCGGCCACAGAAGTGGCGTTAGGAATGGTAACCAAATCTAAGATAATGACAAATTCACGTTCAAAAAATTCTGGTCATTTCATAGAAGACTTTCGACTAAATGTTTATCTTCAAACTCCAGTAATAATACTTCCGACTTCGCCCTCCAGTTATGAAGTAATGGTCAGCCATTTGGGACACATTTCACTCAAAAACCATATTTGTTCTGATTTTCGTCAGTTCCGAAACGGAAACCAAAGAAATCACGTGATATTCGCCGAAATTCGTGACTTAAGTGTCTATTCTCTCGATTGCTCTAAAAATATAACAAAAGGAAATCATTCGATGAGTTTAAGCGTTGAAGAACTCTATTCTTGTAAACCATTTGGTATTTCTATTCTTCAGGAAACCATAATTGAAATAAGTGTCGAAAACAAGAAAATTGTCCCAAAGTTTGAAAAGTCTGAAGATTGTGGTCTGAATGCTGTCACTTCTGTCAGTGATTTAACGGCAAATCGATTCTCAATATTGAGTTCAAAAGCACCGAACGCTCACAAAGAACTGGTTCTTACCTTTGATATCCCAAACATTAATCTTCGCGTCTCTTATAATGATGTCCTCATGTTTTGGCACATATTTAACTCCCTTTCATACAATCCGTACCACTCTTTCAATAATACATCAAATGATAGGAACAGAAAGGAGTCAACGGATGGCATTGAATTGTCTTCGAGTATCAGACAGTTGCAGATTCTTGGTTTTGCTTATGAAGACTGCGTTAAAGCTTATGAAACTTGTGGTGGAAATATAAACGAGTCGGCCCTATGGCTGACCAGACACGCAAAACATCCGAAATCCGATAAAATACCTGACAATCTATTAGCGAACAGTCGTTCACAAAATCAGTCCATTTATTCAAAATTTTCTGTAATCGAAGTTCGGATACAAAACGGAACTCTTTGTCTAATAGACGATTGCAATGAAACAGATGTTCCTCTTCTGGAACTAAATACCAAAGACTTTCGACTTATGCAACACAATAGCGATCAACTCAAAGAAGGTTTCTCTCAAATGGCATTCTCTTGCGATTACTTCAACAGCGCTCTGTCGGGTTGGGAGCCATTCATAGAGTCGTGTAAATTCCAATTGAGTTGGAATCTAATCGAACGGCCCTTTCATATAAAGACATTGGATTCACACACAAAGAAAATCGCGTTTCAGTTCGAAGTCAAGGAATTATTAAATATTAATATAAGCACTCATTTCGCAGAACTAATTAAGAATGTGAGTCAATCCTGGATTGAAGACATCCATAACTTCATTAATATGTCAGAATCGAAGCGAACTTTCAGACATAGAACTCCTTTTATTCCGTACGCCATTAAAAACGAAACCGGATGTCGACTCCGATTCTATTTAGTTGAAGACCAGCATCAGAACGAAACTTATGCCCAAAAAGTGGCGAATTCTGGCACTCATTCTGAGCCAAAATGGATTTCTGTTGAACCAAACGAAACGATTCCATTTAGTTTCCATTCTATAGCGAAGGGGTCGTCCAAAACAAGACACAGTGACTCTCATCTCGAAAAGACTCATAAGATCTGTGTTGTTGTCGACGGCTGGAAGAGTGTCTTTCCCGTCACTATCAATAGAGTCGGCATTTATTTTCGCGAAGCAGAGTCTGAGGTATTTATTAACCAAACGGCAAGAATTGTCTTTTCTATACAATTGGAACCAAAGGCCAGAAAATTAGTGACTATTCGTTCGGCTCTTCTTATATCAAACCAAACCTCGAATGCAATCGAATTAATATTTCAAAACACAAACGAAAGTCTTTACATCAGTTCTAATGCAACACTTCCGGTGCCTTTGCGTTTAGTCCGCAATAAAATTCAAGTCCGTCCCTGTGATGTTGGCGTTAATATATGTCAGACACCACTCAATTGGGAACACGTCCGCAGATGTGATGAAATTAGTTCCGAACTACAGATCTGTACTCCATTTGCAGTGACCCGTAACCAACATTCCTCGTATTCAACCGCTTCTTCCTATCGGTACTGCGTTTTAGTTGAAAGAAATAAATTTCCATTAGATATTGGCGGACAGGGACCCGGTCTTCAGTCATTTAGAGCACAACCCGCTCATACTATAACTCTTGTTCCGCCTCTGAAGCTAACAAATCTTCTTCCTTATGAACTCCGATTCCACATATCAGGCACTGCTGTGATCGGAACCATTAAACCGGGCGAAGAGATATCCATTCATTACGTGAATCCTTTAGAACAGTTCACAATTGAGTTTTCAATGGAGAACTTCGCTAACTGTCGGCCCCTAATCATAAACCCGGGCGCGACTCGTGATTACGTAACGCATTTGGATTTATTCGATAATCGCAAACGTCTTCTCATTTTACACGCATTGGTATCACTTGTCAGTGGTTCTACTTTTGCAATGGTTGTCAACATTTACTCTCCCTATTGGTTCGTCAATAGGACGGGACTACCTATTGTTGTGAGACAGGAGGGCTCTAATGAGTCAGCGGGACAGCTGGCAGAACATGAAGTGGCCAGAAGTATAGCTCCCCTTCTGTTCTCTTTCTCTGATCCAGACTTCGCTCACATGTGCTCATTAAGACTGGGAAAGTCTAAGGGACAGAACCCCCGCTGGTCTAACCCTTTCTTTCTTGAAAAAGGGATGTGTTTTAGACGCCTCAGAGTCGGACAAAGCGATCCTCAGAAACCTGATATCGTATATGAGTTTGGAATTGATATTAGGAACGGTAGGGATCGATATCGTGATACGAAAATAGTGACGATAACCCCTCGATATCAAATCGAAAATTTGAGTTCTTATCGGTTAGAGTTCGCACAGAAATGTATGACAACCGGAGAGACTTCAGACCAGCAAAACGTTATCAGTATTTTACCGAAATCTAATGTTGCGTTTCATTGGCCGCGAACTGATAGGGATCGACTCTTGTGCGTCAAAATCGCTTCTATAGCCAACAGTTATTGGTCGGGAGGGTTCGCAGTCGAGCCTTCGACTTCATTTCACGTCAATATTCGGGATGAATACCAAAAGTCATATTTTCTTAGAGTAGAAATACTGATAGAATGCGCCACTCTTTTCATAGTATTCACTGACGCCAATAACCTGCCGCCCCCTATAAGGGTTGAGAACTTATCTCACGTTTCCATCGAATTCTTTCAGACGAATACGACTCAACCCTATATGAAAACACTAATGCGTCCGAACACACAATTACCCTATGCTTGGGATGAGTTGACTCTCAAGCCTCACATTACAGTGCGAGCACCCGGAGGCTCGTGTTCGACATACGATTTGACGAGTCTTTTACCCGGAGCTCACCTCACATATGAAAACTTCATTTACATCGCATTCAGCAGTACTTTTAGTTCTGAAGATTCTGATGACGAGAAGGTATCCATTGAACCAAAGTATATGAAAGAGGAACAGTTGGTCTTTGATGTCAATGAAATCTCAAAACATGTATTCCTCGCTCGAAAGGAAAGGGGGAAGAGATCGCAACTCTGGCGAATCGATAGTAATAAAAGACTGATACACGAGGGGTCGTCCCCTCCTCTCGATCCAAATGAACCAAAAAAGACATCATTTCATAAAACAGATAAAAACGCATTAGTTTTAGATATCGCCACTCCCTGTGCTCTTCCCAATGAATTTACTCCACTAATGGTTCGCAAAATTGACGCTAAAAGAGCACTGACTCAGACGTGGACTTTCACTTCAGACGGAAGGCTTTGCTGTGAATATCCCAATCTATTCGTTCAGTCGACAGACGGTAGCAATGGATTGAAGGCTAAAAATCATGTGGTTTTGGGTCCGAACAGATCTAATCTAAACGGCAATACTTTTCCCATCGAACAGATGATTAGCGTCAGGAAAATGAGGAAAGGGTCGGGTATTCTCGCTGTCACCGTCTTAGCTGAAGGACCGACACGTGTTTTACGAATTAATGACATTAAAAATAGAGAACGAATTTCTTCAGGCGGTCCTCATTGGAAACCAGAGGACAGAGAATTAGAGCGAAGAAGTTTTCTTCGAAATATTGAATTCAATTTCTTGTTCACAATCGATAGCATCGGTCTCTCGATTATCAATCATTTGAACGAAGAATTACTTTATATTTATTTCCAAAATTCAATCTATGATTTGACCGTCAATTCGGAAGAATGTCAGTTCAATTCCTCGATTCAGAACATTCAGGTCTGACTCTAATCCAAATCAAATATAAAACAAATTTTAATTAATTTTGACGAATAGGTCGACAATCAATTGCGTGGAGCGGAAAAGGCAGTCATTCTTCAGGTAAATCCGACCATAAATAGCGTTCAATTACCGGCCATTTCACTAACGGCTCAGAAACAGTTTGTGCAGAGCATTGAGGCCAACATTTTCAAGGTTTGTCACTATTTGCGATCAATTCTTTACTAAAATTAATTGTTATTATGTTTTGAACAGAATTTTCAGATATCGATAAAAGACATTATTTTCAATTTAGAAGAGATTCTGTTATTAAAAATCTTGGAATTCATTAACTTTGATGTTCCGGACAACGAATTGGACCAAATAAACAATAGAGAGAACGCGGCCGCTAATCGGGCCATATCTTCAATTCTGGGCAAATCTACGCGATATTACTTCACTATATTTCTGATCCAATTATCTCAGGTAAAGCTGAGTGTCTTCACATCAACTCATTTGCCAAACATTTACAACAAATTGAAGAAAAAGTTGGGAATAAAGTTAATTCGTTTCGAAGAGGCAAATGTCCAGTTATCCCCATTTAGGAAAGTCTACTCTTTAATGACGAAGAACTTCCTGTTAGACTCGATATACAATCACTATAGAACTGAGCTTAAGAATCAGGCGGCGAAGATATTGGGTTCGGTTGACTTTTTAGGAAATCCCATTGGATTTGTTAATGACGTCACCGATGGTATACATGAGTTGTTCAATGAGGGAAACTTAGGGGGACTCATATGGAATGTTGCGCACGGAATATCTGACTCTACCGTTAAAGTGACTACAATTCTGTCGGACAGTTTAGATGTCGTAACTATGGATCAAAGACATCAAGAAATTAGAAAACGAATCAAACAAAGTAACTCTCACTTAACCACTGGCTTTAAAGGGCTGGGCGTTGGAATCCTGGGAGGATTCACTAGTATTTTCACACAAACATACGTAGGAGCTGTTAGTCAAGGGGTTTCCGGAATATTTACCGGTTTAGGCAAAGGATTGGTCGGAACTATAACGAAACCAACCGTAGGGTTACTGGACTTTGCGACCGGTGCTGCCTCTGCTATCAGAGAATCGAGTCGTAAAGTGTCGACTCATCACAACTCATCCATCGAAAGGGTACGTCCGCCAAGAGTTAACTCAATCAATGGTTTAGTCCTCAAATACCAATTAAGTCAAGCGAAAGGACAGGAGTTTTTCAACAACTCTTCAGTTATTAAAGATAAGGAAGAGTCGGAAACATTTGTTGCGATCGAAGTCTTACAAAAACACAATTCAGTTCTGATTACAAACGAAAAGATAAGATTTCTTAAGACAATTGCTTACAGCGATTCCAATGAATTCAAAGTCGAGTCTTCACTTGATTTCGACAAATTAGACAAATGTATTGTTTGGAGAAATCCTTCGACTTTTACCACAAATAACTCAGACTTTTATATAGTGACGATTAGGACCGACACTAAGTCTAGTGATACGACAATTGCTATTAAAATTAGTCCAAAATATCAGTGCGAGAGTGAAGTCATTGCTTATAAAATATGTGATCAAATCAATTATGCAAAACATTCTCACGAAGAGAGGAAGTACTTCATCATAACTTCTTAGACGACAACAGATCGCGAATTCACTGATTTGTAACACAACTGGAAATACATATAATTTTGACTGAAATTCTAGATTTTGTAAAATAAATATTAATTTATTAATAATTATATAAATTTTGAAATAAATTCAGAAAAATATTTAGAATTTTTAGAAATTATTTTATTATTAATTAAATTTCAAAATAAAAGTATTTTCAATCGATTTATCATTTTTTGAAACAATTTTCACTAAAATTCAATTAAAAAACAAATTTTTTGATTAATTTTTGAATTAAACGCTTTATTGAATCGTTTCGATGGCAGAGAAAGAGGACAAAAACATAACGATTCCGGTGACCACTATATATAAGCCGACATACGCTCATGAGTCCTACAAATTACCAGAAGAGCCGCTCAAGCATTGGTCACAATTAGGTGTAACTATTGGGCGATGTTTAGGTGAGGGTACTTTTGCTGCTGCATATGAAGGTAAGTATGGACCCAAAGCACAACTTCCCTCCGGAAAAGAAAAGTATTTGGGAAAAGATTTTGCGGTAAAAGTGCATCACATTGGATATCATCCTTATATTCCGGGCGCTCCCAATAAAGATAAAATAGATGACGAAACTCAGAATGAAATCAATTTTGCGAACAGAACAGACATATCTCATCCGAATATTATTGAATTTCACTTTACAGCGCAATACCCTTCAAACCCGAAGACTGTTTGCGATCACGTCTTCATATTTATGGCAAAAGCAATGTTTCCTTTGCAGGACTTAATCAACTCTTTGATCAGAATGAGAGCTCAGGTGCCAATCGATGTCGGCATCAAATGGATCAAAGGTATAGCCAGTGGTGTACAACACTTGCATCACATCGGTATTGTTCACAACGATTTGCATACTTATAATGTCTTTGTTTTCGGTGATTCTCAGCAACAGATCGGAAATGATTTCAGATTCAAAAATATTGAACTGAAAATCGCTGACTTCGGTAAATGTGTTGACATCACAAAGGAGTCGCCCGAGAATCAGGTCAACAAAAAAATGAAAGACATTGAGAGGATGTGCCTCATGTTCATCTCAATGGGTGACAGAATCGCTTTCACAGAAGATATTCGCAAGAAATTTGTCGATAATTTCAATCAGTGCTATCAGAAGAAGATATCGTTTGAAGAGTTACTCAAATTGAAGTCATTTGAAGTGCCCTCAGAAGGGGACGACTGGACTATTTTCATCGCACAATAGCTCTCAAAATCAATTGTGGTTTAAATATTAATAAAACAATTATATTTAATTAATAATTATCTGTAATATAAGTTAATGTAAAAAATTAGTTAAAGCAAAGTAATACAAATTTGGCGCTTAAAATAGATTGGACAGTCAGTCACAGATTAATCACGTGATTAGCACATGTACTTTTGTTTACAAACGTATGCGGAGTTTCATAATAATTGTTTTGAAGATAATTTAATTAAAATGTGGTTAAGAATCAGTTTAAACAACTATTTTCACTTAAATCAAACGAAAAGATTTAATAAAGTATTTAAATGTATTGAAAGTAATAGAAAATTATGTCAAATAAGTAATGATATTAAAAATGAGTCAAAAAATATCAAAAATCAACTCATTTTGGAAAATAGTTTTTCTAAAACGAGAAAATCACTGAATTATAGGCAATCAATGGATGGTTCCTCCAAATGGGTGACAATGTATTGCTGCGGACCCACTGTTTATGATGACAGCCATTTGGGTCACGCATTCACTTATATAAGATGTGATATAATCCGAAGAGTTTTACACAAATACCACAATATTTACGTATTTATGGCAATGAATATCACAGACATTGACGACAAAATTATAACAAAAGCCATACAAACAAACAGTGATTTCAGGAAAGTCTCAAACATTTATTGCAATTCATTTATAGAAGACATGAGATCTTTGAATATTATGGACGCAAACTGTTATCTTCGGGTCAGTGACCACATTAAGACAATTCAAGATTATATTAATACCATTTTAGACAAAGGCTTTGCTTATATCAGTCCAAACGGTGACATAAACTTTGATTTCGAGCATTTCATACAAACATTTAAAATAAGTAATACTTCTGTAAATGAAATGCCATTAACTCTAATATCAGACAAATCAATGGGCAAAAAGTCTGCCAAAGATTTTGCTCTTTGGAAGTCATGGAAACCGGGAGAACCCAAATGGGATCTCATCACTAATGACGGGCAGACACTCCCTGGAAGGCCAGGTATTGAATTTTGTTATCTCATTTGATAAGATCAGCTCTTAATTTAATTAATTGATGGAAAGGGTGGCACATAGAGTGCAGTGCTTTGGCTCATAAGGTGTTTGGAGATGAAATTGATTTGCATTTCGGCGGTACTGACCTTAGGTTTCCTCATCATCACAACGAGTCGTGTTGTAGTTATGCTTTCCAAGAGACGGATCAGTCTAAACCTCTTTACAGTTGGGTCGACATTTGGCTCCATTCCGGACATTTAAACCTTAAATCTGAAGTAAATTATGTTTTTTTTTCTGAAAATTGATTTATTTATTGAAATATATTTTGAATAATCATTTAGTAATAGTCAGGGGGTATGAACTCCACTCTAATTAATCGCAAGCTCTTACCCTAAGTTATGCACATTAAGGTCAGTCCTCACCAAATAAATTAAAATAGTTATGTATTTTGATTGGAAGTCAATTTATATGGAGAGCTAATTGTTTGTGTGACACCTCCTTATAGTCCTAACTCAGAGTCATTACATTTATGCTTATCATTGCTTATCAGTGGTTATCAGTAGTTATCACTAAATCATTAAAAAAAACTAATTTTCAAAAAACTTAACGAAAAAAATATCTAAAATCTTAAAGCTGTAGGCATTGCCTCAGCATTGCCTCAATTCACTCAAATCTATACTAATTTTGATTAAAATTTTAGTGAACTTCAATTGGAAGTCGAGTTCTATCACTTGTGCTGTAATTTTATTTGAATGACCCCAACCTTAACGACTGAGTTTTGATGTCTTTTTATAAGTCTCTAAAATTGACTCAAAAATAGTATTGAATTTTAGTTTTGTATAAATGTCTGCGATTTTTATTTAAAATCATTTGAAAGTATCGATTAGTTATCAAAATCTAAAAATAAATTTGAATTTAACCCAAATTAATAACCCTTTGATGTCTAACAGCAACGGATTATAACCAATTGAAATGTCAATCAATCAGTCGATAGATATCAACTGTTCTTACATTTATTGTACAAAACTTATTCTTATTTAATTAATTTCGATTATTAGCCACAAAAACATTTAATTCATTTTGACTTTAATCCAGAAAATGAGCAAATCTTTGGGAAATGTGATCTTAATTAAGGACTTTCTTAAAGACCATTCGCCTAACATTTTGCGATTGTTTTGTATTAAACTTCACTATCGCTCAGGTAATCGACTGTTTTAATAGTATTAACACTAAATTCAATATATAATCAAATGTTTTATCACTAAAATCTAATTCATTAATAATTCTCTCATTGGTTTTCCTAATTGTGATAATGAGTTCAAATAGATTTTTCAAAATCTATTTTCAATGAAAAAAATGTCTTAAAATAAGAATTAAGTGAATCAATGAAGCGTTTAGTTTATGAAAACAGAAATCACTGCTTGACATCTAATTCAATGGTATATATGCTATAATAGTCTATAAACTTATATATAATTTATAATAATATTGAGAGCCTTAAGGCTAGTCTTGAACTCGAAAATAATTTCACAAACAATTGGGTTTCAATTGAATTGAGTGCTATTTTTGTGAAGTTTTTCTTCAATACAAACCATTTTGTATTAAATTTTAGAACAAATCTCAGGCAGTGATTAAAATGTTTATAAATTAAATGAAATAAAACCAAATTTTATCGATTTTATGTCAAACTTCATCTCAAATGTCAGAAAATCTCTCTCTCTCTCTCTCTCTCTCTCCTCGCTGTCCTTCTCTCTCTTTAATTAATTCTTAATTAAAATGAAGTATTAATTTGAATGTAATATTTGTTTAATCAGATCTGGTATATGAGGAACACCTCTTAAAAGAAATGAAAAATACTGACAAAAAATTGCTTGAATTCAATGAAAATTTAAATTTGAAAATTTCTGAACTCAGTTCAGACGACTATTCCTTCGAAGAGAGTCTCGAAACTCAACTCTTCAAAGAACAAAGTTTTTCTGAAGCCATCGATCAAACGGAAAGACTTATATTAGAGGGAATTAATGACGATTTGGATCTTGAAATCGGATTAAATGCTATTTTAAATTTGGCAAAACTTTTCAACTCTTCGTCCGATTATTATTATTCTGTCTTTGATTTGATCAGAACTAAAGCAATTCTTAACAATTGGACGGATTGTATGGGTTTGAAGTATAGGCAAACTCAGAGGGAAAATGATTTTCAGAGTTTGAGAGAAAACATTTTAACAAAATCTTTGGTCAAATTTCGATCAAATGTGAGGGACATAGCATTGAAGCCAAAGAAGGATAAATCGATGGCTAATCTCACAAACGATTCACTTCTAGAAGTGCTTCAAAACAATAACAAGGAATTGCTTGACTTATGTGATAAACTCCGCCAAGAATTGGATGGTTTTGGGATCAAATTAAAGGCAAGTATTTATTCTCTAAAATCCTTGAGTTAATGAAAACTTTCCGGAACCAATGGGGGAGGGATTGGCCATTCTTTTTGGCTGTAGTGCTCTAAATGTTAAACAGACCTGGAATTGGAATAGGAATGGGAGAGCACTCACACCCACTTATATTATATTTTTATGTTCGAACAGAATATTTATTTATTGATTGAGTTTAAGTCATAAACATATTTGCAATAAATGGACGTTTAGTTGACTTTTTTCGGGAAAGTTTGTTATATAATGAGTTTATTCTGTAAATGTTATGGTATTCCTGTTTTGATTATATTTTTGGATTTGATTCAGGATTTGCCGGTTTATAAGAGAGAGACTTATAAATAGAATAGAGTTCTGGACTCGTATTCGGATAATGACACTGAAAATAGTGGCCAATCGATGGACTCATCCAATGGATTATTAGCTGAAACTCAATTCATTTCTGAAGTGAACAACAAAACAGTTGTGTTATAACCGAAACACACCTCAAACTACTTGTGCGCAATGGCCTCAATTAGAGGTAATTGCAATTCAAATCAGAAGTCAATAAATAATTCTTATAATAAAAATTAAATTTAATGACTGAATGAGCGCTTCGTAACCATTAAATTATATCCACTTTTAGAAGAGAAACACATTTTTCACTAAAACTTTGTTTTTCATTAATTTTTGTTGTCTTTTATGTACTCAAAGAATAAGAAGAATAAACTCTTAAAATATGTTTTATATGTTTTCGCAAACATTTTTGGTTCACTTTTTTGTTTATTGATTACACTTTCGGTTAAGAAATTTATTTTTCCTGTCATTAGAGTCGCACTCATTTGTGTCGATAACATTATGCATATTCTGTGCGATCAATCAGTTGTCGATTAGTTAGGCTTTCATTTGAAAAGTTTTTCCAAATCTAATTATGATTTTTGTTTCGAAGAGAAAAAAAATTGTTAAACAAAACGAACGGCAAAAAAGAAAAACGACTTCTATTTTGAGAAATATTTAAATTAGTTCTTTAGCTGTCAATCAAAACTCCGATTAGCCATACATTATATTCAATGAGTTAATGCCTTATCCCTATTTTGAACTTCGATTTCATTTTTAGCAATCGCTCGCATGAACTCTATTTGTGCCAAAATTTTGATTAAAATTAGAGTAAAAATTCGGCGAAAATTCGTTTTTAATTTCAATTT
Organism: Minunthozetes semirufus; assembly: GCA_034699985.1. Taxonomy (NCBI): domain Eukaryota; kingdom Metazoa; phylum Arthropoda; class Arachnida; order Sarcoptiformes; family Punctoribatidae; genus Minunthozetes; species Minunthozetes semirufus. The sequence goes on from JAQIXD010000469.1 coordinate 21,657, forward strand.
TCCTGAATTTGAAGTAATTTTTTATTTAAATGTTTTTTAAGCGAAAAAAAGTTCATTTGTTTGGAAAATGAATTCAGAGTTTATTCCCAAATCATTGAACTTCAGAACAATTTTTATTTCTTTATTTAAATTTACTTTTTATTCAAACTTCGGGTCAATATTTCATAATTTTCTTATGTTTGAGAATTATTTCCTTTTTTATCAAACAATTATTTCTGAGCCTTTGAAACAACTTTGAGAACAATTGTCTCACAAATTATTAACATTTTTTTCGGAATCAGTTTCGGAACCAAAAATAGATTCAATTGTTTTGTCGACAAAAAAATAGAAGACTTTCTTTAAATAATCAAATCTATTATCTTTTCATTTAATGATCAAATTAGTACCACATCTCTGTTAGCTTCTCAGTTGAAAATTACTTATCGTTATGAGTGGTCTGCCTTTCAAGTTGTTGTTCTCATTTATGGGTCAGAATTACAAAATTCACTTAAAATAATTAACTCTTTATTCTCTTTCATAAATTGCTTAACAAATTATGAGAACAATGAAAGGAATCTACAAAACAATAAAAACCATTTTTTACGCTTTTATCAGATTTGAAGTTCAATTAAGTCTTAAATTTATATCAGTTTCAAATCAAATGATATAAATTGAAGACAAACCTATAGATTATTAATTGAACGGCAAATCTGAGCGATTAAGTCGTCGATCATTTGGTATCGAATTGAGTTTTGATGAGAAAAGCAAAATGAAAAACTAATTTAAATGTTTTACTAATAATTAAATTGGATTTTCCATCAAATTATAGTCAATTAAGAGGCGAATGGTCTCCAATCTGAAGCATTACCTCAGGTTATAAAACTAACATATTTGGTGTTTGTATTCAAATTCAGAACATTTGCTTATTCTCAGTCCAAATATGAAGAATGTTTGGTCACTATTGGAGATCCAGTTTCTCTTCACATCAGACTTACGGTTATTAACCATTTATTCGAAATCATAACAGAAATCATGTAATTCTTGTGATTATCATAATTCATGTCATTCCGATTCAATATATTGTGAACAACAGACCAAAAACCAAAATCAATTGAATAGTCGGCTGTTATTTGAATGAAAGAATACTTTGTTTTATCAGAAATTGGAAAAACATGTTCGCAATGAAACTAATCTAATGTAATGAAAATCAAAATTTGCATAACTATTGATTAAAACTGAAATAAATCTTTGCATAAATGGCAACTAAATTATGATTAATAGCCTCTTCTCTCATGAAATATCTCTTATCTGTTCTTAAAATTTGATTAAACTCTTTAACAGAATCGAGAATTTGCTTAAAGAAAGAGTTGTTAAGAGAAGAGAAAATATTTACATTAAATTAATATTAAAATAAAATTCAATTTTTAGTCTCAAATATACACAAAAATGTTATTAATATTCATTTGAAATTCGCTAAAAACGTTTAAATACCAATTAAGGCTCGTTTAGGTCAATGCATTCAACAACAACAAAATCTAAACTAATCTTGCACAAAAAAGTCACAAAAAAGTCACAAAAAAGTCACAAAAAGACAAATCTCCACAAAATTAAGCCTAAAAATACTTTCGATATCTAATAGTGAGTTAAAAATAATGGCTTTGAATAAAACCAATAAATAATTCTGAAATTAATTAATATTTGAGTCGGAGTCAGAGCTTAAATAAATTGTTAACCACTTTAATCACTGATTTCAATATTAATTCTATTTAGTATTTGTCCCACTTTTCATCTGAATATTGGTATTTGCTATGAAATGTGCAAAAATATCTTTTCCAGAATGAAAGAGAGGGGAGAAACCAAACCCTATACATGTATTTTTTAAGTGAACGTTAAGTCTATTTAACGTTTTCTACTGAACTCATTTGTTTCTTAATAATTATTGTCTAAAATTTCGCATCAAATCCTGTATCTCATAGTTATTCCACTAATGCCTGTTCACAAAAAGGATGGTTAATCTCGAAACAACTTTTATTACTATCTCTCTCTCTCTCTCTTAAGTGAAGACTAGAAACCGCACTATTATTCTGTTCTCTACCGATAGCCTCGAGATTGAGTGCAGAAGAGTTTTTACTAAAATTAATTGTCGATTGTTTATCAACACTGACTTTAAGACAACATTAAAACAAATTTTAATTTAATTTATTAATAATTTTGTGGATTAACGGCATAACACGTGAATTGTTTTTTGTCACACATTTGTGACACTTAAGTATTTCAGCCGAAAGTTTGTCGTTGGCTGAGAGGTGTGTACAGGCCTTTCATAGAGCACTCGACCCTCAGGTCAGTTACCCGAACAGCTATTTTTACTTTACAGGTATGTCTTATATCTTCATTTTATTCAAAAACTGTGTTCAGAGAGAATTTAGAGATCATTTGATTTGAGTGTTGATTCGGATTCAGGCGATCAGTGAAGCAGTGATTCGACACTCTATTCGACACTTCATTGCATTAATCACCGAATAGTTTCTAATGTGAGTTCGCTTTAAGAAGTAGTCGATAACTACTGACTATTGTTTTTTGTGTTCAATTTATTTATTCAATATTTTCTTCTTTCAAAAATCATTTTTCAGTTTCATATCAATATTAATGTCTTAATACAAATGTGGATATAATATCGGCATTTGATTCAAAGTAAGTAATAAATCAATTCTTATTACTAAATATATTTATCGATTAATTTATCATTTATTCAAAAAATATTATTAATTTATTTATTTCAAATTCAATTAATCACATAAACAACTAAAATTTAGTCAAATTTCCAAATTTCCAAATGTCCTTCCATTTGATTCACTTAATCCTTGATTCTAAACAATATTCCGTAACTTATTTATGACAAAACTTCGATAACTTTTATTAGATATAAATGTTTTCATTATTTTGTTTATTACTAAAAATTTATTCTCAGAAGACATCGAAATTATTAGTAATATTAATGTCAAAAACTGTCCACAAATTATCGTAAAAACGTTTTATTCTGTATTATTTTGGATGAAATTAATTTCTTAATATTGAAGCTTCAAATAAATCCTGTATTCAAATCTAAAAATTTCTTTTGATATGATCATGGTCATTCAATCTTTAATGTTTCTAAAATAAGTCATAGAAATAATTATAAAATAGGAATTTCGCCCATATTAATATTAATATTATTATTATTATATTATATTATTTAATATCGTATTTAAATTCGTGCAAAGTTTTGTCCTCAAAATTATCGTGAAATTGGACTCAAATTAGACTTAATTCTTGTTGTGAGAACTCATACAATAATTCCTAATATTTATGTAATTTCTGTTCGTTTTAATCATTTTAATCGACGAAATAGTAATAAAGAATATAATAAATAAACATAATTCGAGTTTATTTATATTTTACATATAATTAGGGATTAAATTGGAATTAAAATTACAATTATAAACACATTTCTAACCCCTTCTCAAAACAAACCCATATAATGAGGGATAAACTCTTCTTAAAATTCACACATTTTTAAGAATAATTTTCTGTAAAATCGTTTTTTACAAAAATTATTAAAACTATAAAAGTTTGAGAAATACTATAATAATTGTATTATAAAAATCCATTTTCTGGTTATTATTACAGATCTGAATATCATTGATAGGAAACGTTGACTCAAATCCTCTTTACTTTTAATTCATTTAAATCGAGTTAAAAATATTCTGAGGAAATAAAACACAAAAAAATTAATTTAATTTTGAGTTTTTGCTCATTTCATGATGAGTGGGCTCTCTATATATTATATACGACCTCTTTCGATGTCCCGCTTTTATTAGATTTGTTTGCATTACTTTATTCCGATATTTCATACAAAATATGAAAGTAAGTGAAAACCCAAACCACGGTTTCATCCAATGATTAATTGATTTTTTGACAAAATGTAAAACTATTGGTATTTTTGTGTAAATTAGTTCCGTTAAGATTGAGTCGAGTCATTGTTTGCTTCATATTTTTCATTCATTCCTCAATCAATAACTTGAATATTCTTCAATTCATTGATCCCATTGAATGGTTTTTTAAATCAATAATTTTCGTTTCATTCAATTCATTCAAATACTTAAATAAATCGAAAATATTTGTCGAAAAAGTATTTTTATTCCAAATGTATGTCAAATGAGAAAAGATTTGAAAAGAAAACGTATAAATCGTTTTCAATAAATCAAATTTAAACAAAAGTTTTTCAGACAAACAATAAATATAAATATGTTTTGAAAATAGTTATAAGAAATTGAAAATAATTTATTACTAAATAACAGAGAAATTGTTTGCAATTATATAAAAATATAGAGAAATGTTTGCCAAAAGAGAGTTTGGCCTGAATTTGGGTGTTTGGCCAAACTTTCCTGTGGTGGAGTTGTTTTGCACAGACCACTGTTGACACCCAACCACCACTGCTGCAAATTTGTGAGTGCAATAGCTGTGCAATTGGTAGAGTCTAACCCTCTCTGGAGTGTATTGTCACAGTTATGAGAGCCGTGACAGTGAACCCATTTATGATTTATCTAACCCTGACCTCAATTTATTACGAAACACAACCTTAAGGCTAATACACTGCAGGCCCGTTGTTGGAGTGGTTGGGTGTCAAAAGTGATCCACCGCTCCATAAAGACACCACTTGAAAGTTACGCAGAATTAGGACACTGCTCTCTCTCTCTCTCTCTCTCTCTCTCTCTCTCTCTCTCTCTC
>JAQIXD010000470.1:0-26384 GCA_034699985.1 Minunthozetes semirufus
CTCTCTCTCTCTCTCTCTCTCTCTCTCTCTCTCTCTCTCTCTCTCTCTCTCTCTCTCTCTCTCTCCCCTAAAATATTCTGAATTAATTTGTCTGTATTTTGAAAATTCAATTGATATCCGATAAAAGATGTTTTTCTTCATTAATAGGAAAATTGATATTTTGATCTCCGAAAAGGTATTTCCTAAAAGATGATAGATATGAAAGACGCTTACGATAAGAATCTCTACAATCGTTGGGAATATCTATCGGTTCATAAACTCTAATAAGTTTTAGTAAACAAATGCAAACTTTTTTGGATGATAAATAAAAAGTGACCCAACATTTCACAACATTACACAACACTATACTACACTCCACTTCACTCCGCAACACAACTATCTCTAACATATCCTGACTCATATAGTGATGGATTGTCTTCGAAATACCTAATTTTGGTAAAACATTTTCTAAAATAAACAAACATTACTCATTTAATGCCTGAAAAATATGTTTTCTCATTTATTTGTTCTAAATAAAATTGCCTTAATTTGCAAAATTAAGCAAGGTATAGTAAAATAGTTGGCTAAGCTTTGCTGCTGTGGTCTTTCTTTTGTGGTCTAACAAGAGGTATATTTGGAAAAGGATATACAGCCAGGTCTGTAGCCTATATCCTTTTTTTGCCAAATATAAGATGGTCTTAAAGAGATGCCTTCTTTTATTGTGTTTTTCATCTAGAATTTTGACAATATAGATCCTAGTAAGACTTGCCTTTTTAGAATTGGTAATGGTTAATCATTTAGTCCTCCTTTGTATTAATAAGGTTAAATATTTGAATGCTAAACAATTTAAAATAAATTTAACTGGTCTAAAATGGGAAATGCACAGATGTATTCGTGCACTTTGAAAAATGATTTCTGTACACTAATTGTATTTATTTCTTCCTTAATTATTGTTGATTTAATTTGGCTAAATGTGAATTTTTTAAATTCGTAATAATTATGTTTCAATTATAAAATCAAAATATACTTAACGAGAGTTATAGTCGTTTATAGTCTTCTTTGAATGCTTGAAGTATTACTCGATGGTTGAGAATTTGGATTTAATTTATTAAAATGTGAGACAAATCTATCCTTAACTCTCGAGTGTAGAAAAAGAGTGAAATTACTTTTTACAAAAAAAATGATTTATTGTTAAGGATTATAAAGTTTTAGTGACTGATCTGACTGATCTTGACTAATTAAACTCAGTTATGGAGAACATAATCACTAATAACTTCTGTTTAAAAAAAGATAGAAAAAGGATAATAAGAAATACGATTTAAAATTAAGGTTTTTCATGTAAAACATAAAAGCGGTTAATAAAAATTTTTTATGAATAAATAATCAAAAATTAAGATTTGATTAAAATAAGAGGTGATAACGATGAGTCTCTGACCCTTTATTGCACGAAATCCTATATTAAAACTCTTAATAGAAAATTAGTGAATATGTTTTGACTCCTTTAAAGACAATTTGCTATAATTAAATAAATTGTTAATTAAATTGCATTACCTTTTAAAATGTTTGCCATCTATTTAATGATATTAATTATATATCATTTCATTAATTAAGTTTTCCGTTTAGCTTCGCTTAATTAGGATGTGCTCCAAGGTTAATCAATTATGAGTCCATTCCCTATACCATTCCCTATACAGGAATCAGGGCTTCAATATTTGAGGAAAATATAGATTTCAATGATTTGTTTTACACAATTATAAATCCAGTCATTGAATTTCAATATTGGTTTCAGAGTTGTCGGCGCCGCTTGAAATCCAGTATTTTGGCGATCCGTCTGGTCCTCTGTTCTCGTTTATGCCGTTATATCACTCATGGCTTCAGTTCATATAATACCTGAGATTATGAGCAGTTCTCGAGAGAACATATTCATTAGGAAAACCTGTAAAGTGTAAGCTTAGAGCTCCTAATACTATATAACTGCTCTTTTTCATCAGTACTTCAAATAATAAAAGCAATAATTATAGGTTTCGTTGATTTAAAAGTGCGAATGCCTTCAATGCCTTCAGTGGTTTGGATGAGATTCGCGCCAAACTATCGAAGCATATAATTCTTGAAATTTGTTCTGAAATCAACGGAATCTCAATTCGTTTTTTATATAAATTGATTGCTATCTTATCCGTCGATTGAATTAATTACAAAACAAATAATGGTTTTAAACACTTTTCGAAATCAAAGCTTAAAAATTGCTGTTTTAGGCTCTTCTCAATCGGGCAAATCTGGTGAGTAATCCAATTATCGAATTTTTCTTTTGTAATTTAGTTTTATTCAAATTTACTTTTATTTTTTATGTTATATTAGTGTCGAATACATAATAGCATACATCAAAATAACCTAATATTTTAATGGGTTATTCCAGTGATGAATAAATTCTGAACTCAATTCTTGAAGAATTCATTTTCATAAAATGCAAACAAAATTTTTATTCAAATTTATTTCTTAAATATTTTCATAATATTTGAATTTCTGGTAAATTATGTGATGTTTAGTCATAAAATAATTGTTAATCTATTTTAATAAATTTGAATTCTGAGAAAACTATATTTCAAATATTCAATGAATTATAATTTAACATTTTAGAGATTTTTTATTTGGACTATTCTGGTAGTTAAGCTTTTTAAATTTGACTCCAATTAATCTTTTGATTCTTGTATTTATTATAAAACAGAAATGATAAATGTATAAATGAAATATGAAACGTATATAATATACTATAATATACTATTGTATGACTTTTTCATTATTTCATTTGTTCTTTATTTGTTCCAGATATTGTTAAAGATATTCCAGCAAATTATAGATAATCTACGTTACTTAATCTACAAAATAATGAGTATTTCTAAAGTCCTATTATGATAATCATCTAAATCTATATAATGTCGATAAGACTATAATAGTGCTCTAATACTGTATAGTCTTCTCGCGTTTAGAATAAACTATGGTATGGTTTAATAACAATTAAAAATGTCAATAAATATCTTAGTTTTCAAACTCGGATTATACTAATCCTTTTCAATCTTATCTGGTCGTAATATATGCTAGCTTGACCACAAAACCTGTTTTCATAGTTTATTCTAAAAGCGATTGAATGATATATATACCACAATGTATATATAAATTTTATTATACAATTATAGACAATCGTTTGCGCCGTTTATAAACTCAATTCAATAGACTATTTGGTAATAAAACAAGTCTTACAATTAAATGACAACAAATTGAGGATAAATTTTAATTTTATTTGACTTTAATTGAAATAAATTTTAATAAATTTAATACAAATTAATATTTAATAGAATTTAAAGATAATTAAATAATAACTTATTTTTAAGAATATTTTCATAAATATAGTATATATTACTCGATATCTAAAGTCAATAAATTTGTGGCAATAGTTTTAAAGATAAAAATAATAATAATATTTAATACCAAATATAATATGAGGAAAGACTATCACTATAAGCGAAGTTCACAAATGTTGTGCTCATAAATCCTTTAAATAGTTATATCGAAAGTATTGTCATTCGATATAAAAGGCACTGATTTTCATAACTTTTTTGACATTAAAATCAATTTTTTGTTTAAATTTTAAGCCTTTTGTTAATCATTTGTGTGTTTGAATTGTGCTCTCTTTTGTGCTCTCATTTCGCAAATAAATAATTATTTTTGAGTTTAAATTAAAACAAAACTAAAAACTATAGGAATTCCAATTAGGAATGGACTTTGTTATCATTTTAAGGGGACGTCTGTAAGTCTGGCCTCTGCTATACCGCTCAGACCGTTGAGGTGAACCATAGCGGCCAACACTACCATAATGTGGAATATCTGATGCGATTGGAACCAATAGTCGCACTTTCCCGGGAAGAAACGCTCCGGTATTCGTATGGCGTACAGGAGGCCACCCATAACATAGATGAGGCCCTGAACTATAAACAGAGCAAAATAGCCGAACAAATGGGTTTCCAAAACGAAGAACCAGTGAATACCAGGAATTATATTCGAGAGACCAAATGCGGCGAAGACTACCATTCGAAGGGCTCTAAACTTTGGTTCTCCAAACTTATCCCAAAGCGATATGAATATAGATATGGCGCACAGGACTACACCCAACCCTATGTATGAGATATATGCCATTCTGTTGTAATAGAATCCATAATAGAGGGCCGGAATCATAGATCCGATTATTTGTATGGAAATCCCGCAGTAATCCAGTTTTGAACAGAATTTCGATACTTTAACCGAATGACAGCTACAGGTGTGGAACAGAGTGGAGAACAACAGGCAAGTGATGGCACCCGTGAAGTAAATGCCTAACATTAATCGGTCGACCATTTTGTGGTGTTCCCCATATGTTATCATCTTATAAACGAAAAGACTGATGAATATAAGAGTTCCCAATCCGTGCGTCCATATATTGCCGGTCTCTGTGTGCAGACGAAAGATTGACTTAAAGCACAACCAGAAGGATGGCAACTGAGGTCTGTGTCCTCTGTGGAGGTAGTCGTTGTCCTGAAGCCATTTGGGCAGAGCGTTGAAGTGACACACATTCCAGGCTTCTGTGCATAGTTTGATGACCGCCTGTTCAGCCTTCTCTTCGGCGCCGACAACAAAGTCGTGTACCATTTGCTCCGCATTTTCCAAACGCTGACGAAGAGATGCATTCCTCCGATGGGTCTTAACTAATGGCATCAGTTGTGACCTATCAGTCGATCCCACAGACGATCGCCTCTTATGTGAAGTGTTCTCAGAATCAGATTCAGAGGAATATTTAGAGATATCTTCTTCGGATTTTATATTAGAGGAGACAACGCTTTGTGTCACTTGTCTTAACATTTTGACCACTATTTGAAAATGCGATTCAAATATCAAATAAATTAATTAAACGTTATATCAATTGTCAATTGACTCACACTTTGATTGACAGCAAAAGAAGTGACGAAAATAAATATATTTAAATAAATTAAAAACAAATTCAAATATTTCCTCAAAATAGGGATAAAATGAGAGAAAAATGTTTTTAAATCAATTAATCGATTAATTCTTCAATAATTATAATAATAACTAAACGTTTGAAATGATTTTTATATTAACTTCAGATTTATTAAACTTTTATTTTGAGTCAATTTATTCAATGATTTATTCAATCGTTTATTCATTTAATAAAATGGATTTAAATTACATTTAATTGACTTAAACTTGAATCACATAAAGACTATAATAATAACAGCAAAACATATGACTGACATTTGATCAGTCTTTCACAGTCTGTCCCTTTCTATTTTCCACACAAATAACGTTTCACTTGAGCTTGATTTCTTTGAAAATTGGTTTGAACAAGGTAAATTGGGCCGAAATGATTTAAATCACTTTTAAATAAAAATTGAATTCTCTTTTTTAACTCAAAAACTTTAACTTTTGTAGTGTTGTATTTATATAATAATAATGATAATATAGATCAGCGATTAGATAACAAATAGTGAATAATGGTTAGTAGTATTCAACAATAATTGAGATTATTTTAAAGCCGGTGATAAGAAGCCATGTGCTCGGGTACAGTTCAATGTGCAAATATCAAAGTACCTCATTTTGAAACCAATTAAACTCTTACTAATGTTCTAAGATTAAATCAAGTTTAAAATAAATGATTTTGATAATTACCTAGTTCAACGTATTACAACGTTGTCTTAATTCTTGCGCACCCAATAAGAAATTAAGGAGCAGTTGAAGTCCACACCAATTCAAAAATGATCATTCAATAAGCAACTGCTGATTATTGATCATACATATAGACATTAATTGGGGAAATGGACACACATTGATAATTAGAATTACAATTTACATGATTAAATAAAATGAACTAAATATGAGCGAAGTTTAACGATTCTTTATTTTATTATAGTATCGGTTATATTCCGTTGATCTCTTGTCAGAATAAGAGGATAACTTATCATGTGATTGAGTCCAAAGTATTTAAAAGATTAGATAATTTTATTAAATAGTTTAACTGTCTTTTGGTTGCTCAAGAAAGTTCTTCAATGACTCAAATTTAAGACTTCCTCATTAACTAAAGAAAGGCCAAGAATTATGACTCAATATTTAATTTGAGATTTATTTAATCAAATGAAAAGAAATGGAAAAATAAATAAAATTATAAACAAAATCAAATTCAAATCTGAAATCAAAGATGAAGATCACCTGAAATAAGCATAAATTCAATAATTGTCTCCATTTTTATTAATTTTCAAAAATAAATGAAATATTAATTATTCAATAAATAGATGAAAGTAATGGACGACAAAATGCAAACGAATAATGAGATAATATTGACATTCATTGACATAAGGCCTGAATTACTCATATATTCTTTGACTAAACAAATAAAAAATTGATTAAAATTCATATAATTTTTCCAAATTGTATTACCGTCTGAAGTCCAGCCAAAATTCTGTCCTTTGAGTTGTTCGTCCAGAAACTCTTGCAATGGTTGGAAATACTCGAGCAAAGGTTGGACATCCATTTTCTCAGTGCCAACAAATTCTTTCAGTTGTTTTGGCCACTTCTCAGACGAACCCTTTTGTAACATTTTTCTGCGAAATTAAGTGAAATCATAGCAAAGGAATGACTTTAATGACTGAACATTACTTGAGTGCGAGTCCAGCCTCTCTGTCACCATCAATATCGCACTCATGGAGGGGAACATTCTTTTCCCTAAAACTGCATAACTTCTTATGAAACTGAAACTGAATGATATGCGACACAAAGTATCTGTCAATCAATCAAATTTGCAAATAAGACAACCATAAGACCATCCATTTGTTTAATACCTGATGTACTCAACATTTGCCGGAACGTGATATTTAGCCCCGGGATCGAAATCATCTTCACTTCTCTTGGCTGGTGGTGAAAGGCCCTGATATTGTCTCCTCAGTTTCCACCAGTGCTTGTTTAGATCGTTTTGAGAGACCTTTCCAGAGAAGACATCCCATCTGTATTTGTCCATTAAGTAACCGAACGGTAAAAACATAACCTTATCTAAAGCCATCTTAAGCTGATATTTAGTGTTAATCTTTTTGATTAGTTCTGGATTATCATCTAATTTCAAGAGTCCAATCTTTTTCAAATGTTTAGGTGTGGACACAGAAAGTGCCAAAAGATCCCCAATTGCTTCGTGAAATCCTTTTTGATGTGACAATCAGTTTATACAAACTTTTAATTCATTAAAATTATATAAATACCGGGATTAGCCCCTTCTCGAAACAGAATGTGCTGATCCTTGTATTGCTGATAGTACTGGATGTGACCCATCTCGTGATGAATGGTAATCAAGTCAACCATATTGATATTCGTACACATTTTTATTCTGTTTCAAACAAATTAAAAACTATTTTCAAATTAATTTGCTTTTGAGTTATACCTGAAGTCATCGGTTTCGAAGAAATCCCAGGCGGAGGCGTGACTACAAAATAAACACATTTTTACAACATTTGAATTTCATATTTAGAAGGACTGACCAAACCATGTCTTTGCCCTTAACCTTATCCAGAATCGAAAGTTCCCAAAACTTTTGAGTCATTTTCTCTAAACCCAAATCAGAGAAAAACTTTTCCGATAATTCAAACAACTTTTTTGATGAATAGCTCTGAAAGTGAATCATTTGGACAATCATTTGACAGAACAGAGAGGAGTCACAAACCTGTTCCTTAAGAGCTTTGGTGACATCAATTGGAGTCAAATCAGGATAGGGATCAACTCCTTCAACAGTTTTCAAGGTATAGCCCCACTGTTGCGCCCACATATCACCCAAAAGATGGGCCGGAATAGTACCGTCTTTTGGCATTTTGTCCCCGTATTTGTTCCTGAGTTTCATTCTTACGTAAGCGTGAAGTTTTTGATGGAATGGTTTCAATTGTTCCATCAATTCTGCTGTTTGTTGCTTAATGTCTGGCGTTTCCCACGAAAAGAGCCACAAATCATCCAAAGTTTCAAATTCTGAGTTAAATAACAAATATTTTATAAGAATTTTAGTTATATTTGATTTAAACCGACTTTTATTCGGGAGTTTATTGAGTTTCGCGGCTTTATTCCCCAAATTATAATACGTTATGAAGTCCTGTCTCATCTTTTTTCCGGAAGCGTCCCTCCAGTTAACCCATGTCTCTAAAAGCTCAGAATAATTGGTGGAAGTGCTCATTATTTTAGCCAAATCTACGATAAGAAAGAAGTCAGACATATTTTATTTCCTAATGAAGTGATTTTCGGATTTATGGCAATTATGGCAGACCTGGATCCAATGAAAGGTCACATTTTCCGCCCACACATATCTTAGCGCTGCTATAAACGGTCTCCATTTGATTGGTCACCGTTTGGTACTATCAATAAAATGGTTAAATGAAAATAGCAATCAAATAATGGATCAGAATTGAATACCTGTTTCTCATCTTCTAACTCGAGAGCAGCCGTTCCAATGACAGACAATTTCTCCAGAAGTCTCTGATTTGTTTCTTTAAAGTTAGTCCAATCAAATACTTTGGCCTCTTTCGCCAATTTTTGTGAGATTTCATTGTATTTGAGGGCCGCAGATATCTGACAATTGAATCAATTGGTGGTTAAATTCAATTTGCCTTAAGTAAGCGGGGATTACCTTAGCCTCAGAGGTGGCTTTGTTGATATCTGTTTCGTATGCCCAATTAGCAATGGTCAATTCTCTAAGATCTTTGGCCAAATCTTGGTTAACCCTCTTGAGAAACGTTTCGGCTTTTGCCTCGTCTTTGATCATTGAATTATCGCAATCAATGGTCGCAAAAACCAGTGATAAAAATAGCAAAAGACTAATCGAGGTTTTAATTTTAAACTCCATTTTAGGACTGAATCAAATCAAACCAAAGCTAAGAGATTATTATCTTTTGGGAAACTTAATGAGAAAATATTATTCTGAGTATCACTTGAAGTGAGTCTCACTTTTAAAGTCGCGTGAAATCCACTGAAAAAAAGGAAATCAAATGATTTTACAGTTTTTTTGGGAATTATTTTTTGGCTGAAATTCACATAAAATCGACAAAACATATGATTAATAAAATTTATTGTAATTTAAGACTTAAATTATTAAATTATTAATTAAAAATGTATGACAAGAAATAAACCAATAAAATCTTATCACATTAGGAGTTGAAAACTAGAAGGAAACCAAACGATGCTTTTAATTATAGACATATTTATTGCATTTTAAGTATAAATTATTTAAAGTATTTTATAAATAAGAAAAATATAGTTTTAATCAAATAATTTGAATATTTTTATGGAGAGTGAACGGCCCCAATGAAAACCCAGGTGTCAGTTCTATTATCTTTGACCATAAACATGAAGGGATGATCAGCTCTAATAATTCGAGGTTTTCCAGTATCACATTTCTCGGGTTCCACCGGATAGAGTCCACTGTTGCTGATCTCAAAGACTACTTTATGTAAAACATTGTTTGCTTTGAATTTTCGCTGAAGTCCTCCAATTTGTGTCAAATGTCTATCAGTACTGAAGACTTGAAGGTTATGGTATTGTTTTGCGAAATCGTAATCGCATTCGAGTTTGAATTTTGGCAAAAATATATTGCACTTCCGTTTAACAGAATCTTCTGTCATTGCTTTATGAAGAGCTTGAGGTTCTAAATGATCCATAAGTTTTGCCATTCCATATGTAGTTGAGGGCAGTATCAGTAAAAATGACAAACTTTTTCTGGCAAATGGTATTTCGATGAGTTGTGAATCCCATTCGCCTAAGATTATGCACTTCCAGCTTCCATTGAGGATAGCCATCATTTGAACTGATATTCTGTCGTTTTCTGTATAAAAGAATTCATCTTTTATTTGATTCGATGGAAACTCAAACTCCCATTTGCCTTATAGTCAAAAATATTGTCATTAATTAGATCACAAAACTTTTGATTCAAAAGTGATTGTATTCTTACTATTGAATCGGACGGCACTCAGAATAATAAGTTGAGTACTTCTGTCAACATTTGTGTTAAAGCCATGAATATCTTCGGAATCCAATTCTATTTTAACAAATTCATCGATTTGTCTTTCAATTACATCCCAATCTCTTTGAAAATCAATTTTATCGATATCTGTATTGATGTATCGTTTGACCAAATTCTTGTATTTCTCTGAAAATTCAGATCTTTTGTCGATAAGAATACGAATCGCATTAAATATCTGATAATTTGGTCTCAATTTTCGTCTTTCATAAGCAAACATTTGGAGAACACTCTGAAGAGCTGAGAAGACATTATCGTCGAGAATCACATTATTGTAAAAGACGAGGAATCTCTCCAATTCTTTTCTACTCTCTCTGTCGGTATCCAATGTCAACATTGCGAAAGAAGCGAAAAGATTTACCGGAGAAAAGACATGGTTTTTATCACCAAATGGAAGGTCTTTGAAGACTCTAATCCCGAAATTGTTAAAATTGAATGAATTTCGGATAACTTTGCGGTCAATCAATTTATTGTCGTCTGGAATCCTTTCCGGAATCTTTTCGATTTCATTCTCTTCGTCATCCATTTTAACAAATTATCTGATATTTGAATTTCAAGAAAGAAATATCTTTCTCGTAATAACTGAAAATTTTAAATTCAATTTTTGATTCAAGTAAAAGGTTATCAAAACCTTTTTCTACAAATAATTAATAAAATTTTGAAAATTAAAAAAAATTATTAAAAACTTGAAATAATTTGTGCATAAAATGCGAAAAATATCACAAAAACAAAAATCGATTTTATATTCACTCAAAATTAAATTCTGTTCGCATTTATTGAAATATAATCTGAAAAACTATTAAAAATAATGAATAAAATATTATATCAATTGATTAATAGCTGTTTATAAATATCAGTAAATAATTATTCTTAATATAATTAAAAACAATAGATTCCAAAGGGATGTCACCACAATTTGACCGCTGCTACAAATGGGTGCCCTCTCATCATATTCTGTGCAAATATCTGCCACATATTCTTTGATATCCTTATCTGTGGGTAAATTCAAGTAAAGTGTGGCCACAACAGTACCGCAGTCTTTGATTTGAAGAGCGGCGTCGGCCACACAGTCTCTCGCCCTCCAAATGCCACAACAAATAGCTCTCCGCACAGATTCAGTCCTAATATCCATATTATGTCTTCTTATGGTGTGATTCACATAATTCCTATAATTTGTCTCACATTTGATCCGATAAGGAGTCAACTGTTGGTCACACTTTGGATACTGAATGAGATCCACTTCTCCTAATTCTATTCGAGGAATGTATGTATTGTCGACAAATTGTACAACAAATGTGAACACAAATAAAATAAATGTCAATTTAATGGTCAGAATATTTTTATGGCTATTATAAGATGTCAGACCACTCATAGCGTTCGGTATATGAGGCGCCGATAAACAAAACTTTTTTGTTTCACTTGTTTTCAATATTTTTCTGAACTTATAATTCGATAATAAAAGTTATAAACTTATAATTGACGGCAAAAAATATATTTTTTCTCTTATCTAATGTTTATTTTATAAATGGTATCGAAGGATAAGTGATATACAGAGCACAGCCCAACACTTATGTTTTCATTAGACATGAATTTGATATCAAATTCTGTTTTATGAGATAATTACACAAATGTCTTCTGATTTTCATTCAAATAAATAAAACTAATTTCACTATAAATGAGCAGAAAATTAGTATTTTCCACAATCACCCAATCAATTGATGATCTATTCGGCAAATCAAACAAGATTATACAAAATTGTGCGTACAATTCATGCCAAACGTTTATTATGATTCAATCAATTCAGTCAAAAAGTATTTCTAATAAGATGAGTTCCATTCAGAGCTATGGTATCCAAAAATTCCAGTCTTTTTATTTATGGCAACAAATTAACCATTTCTTGAAATTTAATATTCATTCACTCTTTTAAACTTTGATTATAATATTGACTCTCATTTTCAATAATTATCTTCATTGAAGTCCAATGACTTTACAGAAACTCAGTTTTATAGATAATATTGATTTACATCCAAAAGTGATTTCCGCATTTAAATACGAAAATTATATGTATTTTAGACTTTTCTTTAGGGATATGTCTTATTCCGAGTCTTTTATGTCAATTCGCATAAACATTAAAACAGAAAATATGCGAACAATTTATTTGAATTAACTTTTTTGAAGTTAAAATCATTTTTTCTTCTTTTATTAACTGAAATATCATTCAATTTTATGTATGAATTAAGTGTTTGTATATCTAATGATCGTAGAATTGGTTAACATATTTCACCACTTCTTTTGAATTCAATCATTCAATTTATTTCAATAAAATGACATCCAATACATACAAAGGATTCTGATTTGTGAATCATTTATTTCAATCTATGGCTTAATTTTTTCCTAATTTTTGAAATAATTAGTAAAATAGCAAAAGAAATATTTAATTATATGTTATTATACATTATTATGCTTCAAAAACCATCTAGATGAAAAAGTGGTTAAAAGAATACTGTACTTTCATCCCTAATAATGTTAAACTAGTCTTAAACTAAGTATATTTTTATAGTATTCATCATTTGAATGTTTAATTGAATAATAAAAGAGACATCTCTGCCATTTAGACCTAAACTAACCCCTCTATAGATGTATACCAGTTGTGATGAATCAAATTTAATTTAAATTATATTCAAATCAACGTCAGAGCGATAGAGAGGGTGAAAGAGCCATAAACCCTTGGAAACCAATTTATTCCAGGATATATATATTACAGTCTGACAATAGTTGTCTCGAATAAAATATACAATTATTCTTCAATCGAAAAATTGAGTCAACATTTGATAAAATGATAATAAAAATGGTTTAGAAAAATAAAAAATATTCATTAAAATCTTTTGAACAAACAATTATAGCATTTATTTATTTTTCATTTATTTGATTTGAGAGAAAAATCCCACAGATTTTGACATAAAAAAGAGATTTTTCTTCAATTTTCGACAAAAAAAATATATAAATCAAACAAATAATTGAATAAATGTTTGAAATCTCATTGATTTGAGTTTAAGTTCAGTTTCAATACTAGTTTTTTGCCTTCAAGTCATTGAACTTCTTATGTAATGATAATAGCCTGAGTCAGATGTCTAAGCTTTTAATATTCTGATCCTTTATTCTGGGATTAAGATATTATCGATGAATTCCAAGAACATTCTCTAAATAAGTTACTTAACTTTAGTGACATTTCAGGTCTTCTATATTTTTAAACATTTAATGTAATTGAAGTTTAATTTTAGAAAACAATCCAATAATTTTAACCAAAATGAGACATAAGTTGATGACTTGGTGTTTAAGTTCTTAATTGTTTGTAATTAATTGAAATAATTATCTTTTAATCAATGATGTCATAAAAACTGACTAATTATTGATTTTAAATGAAATTCATATGAATTTAATGCCACAAAAAAACTTTTGTTATTTCAAAGTGACGCATGAATTCCCATAATAGTTAGGAATTAATATTATTTATTCTGGAAATTGAAATAATTTTCATTTTTAATAGTTTTTGTACTAAAAATATTTAATAAATTAGATTATTTGCATTAAAAATAGTCTTTCAGACAATTCTTGAATCTAATGATTAGAAACAGAAACGAATATAAAGATAGAGCGCTGTAACGAACCATTCATCCCTTAGTTTCAAACTTTGAAATAAACTTTGAATTTGTTGTGAACTGAATGTAATCTAAAAGTTTTTAAAATGGACCACAAATTAAGATATTTTATCAAATTAATGGTCATATCGTTTTGTTTTCAACTGATTGTATCTAACGTGGAGTCAGCGAACGGCGAAGTCTTTTCAACACTGAATGAGAATGTAATGGAAAGCCCCGCCCGAAAGCCGCCCCGGTTTGGCAAAAGATCACTTTATCTACTTCTGGCACCGAAAGCACCGAAGGTTCGCAAAATGACAGCTGAAGACAGACAACACCCGAGACAAAGAGATTTCGGCCGCGATATTCCTTTTAATGAATTTGATGCCTATTATGACAACATTTATCACTTATTCAATAGATAACCCACTCATTCAACTGACAACTCTTTCTTCTATTGATGTCCAAACAATTTGAATATCTGTCAAAATATTCAACTCATCATCGATTAAGTCTAACATATCATTAGAAAAACTGAGGAATTCATAAACGATAAGTAAGCAAATCTTAAAAGCATTTCAATTGAGTAGGAGTTCTATAATAAACACATTTTTAATTCAAATTAAATATTTGTTTGGATTTCGAGTCAAATAAATTGATTTTTTATCTGAACTAATAATTTGCTTAATGTTTATGAATATTGTCTATAATTATAGGGTTCGTCAGTACTGGTATTACTCTTGGAATCAATTGCATCCGAATCACTAAAACCTTAATAAAAATGTTTTTTGAGAGTTATGTTCATTTGAGTCCCTCCCAGAAAACAAAATGCTTTTCCCAAACATTCTTCAGTTATGATTCTATTCATAAATTATTTATAGGAACGGCTAATGATATGACACTATTGTTCCCCAGACTGGCTATTAGTAAAGACCAGAACAACAATTATCCATCACATTTTATAATTATTTGCATTCAAAGCATTCAAAGCAAAAGCAATATGTTTTCGCTCCTTTTGTATTAAACTGTTATCTGAATTCAATTACTTATGTAATCAAAATTGTAATGAAATTGAAGTACAAATTGAAAAAATAAAACATTTTTACGGTTATGTTCGTGTTTTGCAGGAATAAAATTCAAAATTCATTTTTATGTTAAACAAGAATAAAAATATTCAACAAAAATATAGGAAAATACTGTTATTTGTGACTCAACTCAACTTTCTTTACGTTTTAGATCACGATTTTGGTTACCATTAATTTCTTTAAAATTCAAACTCTCAAAGAAATATTACTATAATTTTGTTTTTATATCTCATATTAATGAGTTAGGGAATAGCCAAGATCATATTTCATAATCTTCATTGCAAACTTTTGACTTGATCAGCAACAACATTCCTACTGAGCATTATTGACTCCCTTATCATTACTTTAAACAATTCATGAATTGATAAATTAATAAAGCGTTCATAAAAGGGCAGTTCATGGTATTTAGAGATGTAAATGTCTCATCATTTTAATTATAATCTGGTATTTTGAGTGTTCAGATCAAATGCTCAGTTTCTTTTGTTTTGAATAATTCATTGCATTTGAAAATTGTTTTATTGATTTCATTTTAATGATTTGAAAGTCTGTCTAATATTTGAATAATTGGAGAAATAAATCTTCAATGGCTTTCGTTTTGAGGCAAACCATCTCTGGTTACTGTCTGCTCTTTTGATGATCATTACGGGCAAAGATATCTTCTTCTTCTTCTCCTTATAGGCCGGTTTGTTGGCCACTACTGGGTGTGAGATATGCGCTATTATTACAGTTTTTTATTTGAATAAAAGTTTATGTAAATAATGTGAGTAATAAAACAATTAGTGCCCACTCTTCTCAAAAATTAGCTTGATTATTATGAATTATAGCAATGATCTGAATAGATTTCGGTCATTAAATTGTCTATTATTAAGAAATAAAATAATATATCTCTAAGAAATAGATGTGGAAATTATTCAGAGATGTTCAGAGTGTGGTGATCCTGATCCTCCTTTGGAATGCCAGGATTCAGATGAGATTAATGATGATATCCATAACAATATTAACTTCGTATTGATTGCAGTAAATTTTGATAATTAATGTGATCATGGCTTGTTTTCGGTTGCGAACCCTTTGGGTAGCCATGACTTGAACTTTAAACATAACTCAACCAATAATTCAGTAGAAATCGAGAATTTTACTTTAAATAAAATAATCTTGCCACTTCAATCTGATAATTGATCTGATAAATGAAATTATGAGTTCTTTATATCTTCTTTAAACTTGATTTTCAGTTCATTAACACTCGAAGACATAAACACTAAAATAAATTTCAAACTATAATA
The DNA here is from genome assembly GCA_034699985.1 of Minunthozetes semirufus. Taxonomy (NCBI): domain Eukaryota; kingdom Metazoa; phylum Arthropoda; class Arachnida; order Sarcoptiformes; family Punctoribatidae; genus Minunthozetes; species Minunthozetes semirufus. The sequence continues at coordinate 16,064 of JAQIXD010000470.1, forward strand.
TCATAAAAATCTGGGAATTAATGTGAGTTAAACCAAATAATGATCCCTTTTGTCACTAATTCCGGGTTTGAGTGCAGTATTCATGTCATCCATTCATATGTCTTAAGAATGATTTGAAACATAACATCGTTTAAGACTTTCTTCTCATTTGAATTCATGAAACACAATCTGAAAACTGAAAAGTCAAAGCATAAATTATTTCCACTTTCGGGCCTAACCTGTATTGTAAGTCATGATTGAAATGATATTTGACACTTATGTTCTTCAAAGATATCATGAGATTGTTCTTGATATCAATCTGAGGAATGTTTCCCTAAAACATTTGCAAAATAAGTTGAGTTTCATGTTTTTAAACTCAAAAATGAGAACAAAATTGTATTAAAATGACATCATTTCAGCAAAAATTGTATTAAAAAGAAAACTCAGTGAAAATGAGTTCATCCTCAGCTCACTCAGGGAAGTGTGTGTTGAGTAATAAAGATCAACCTTGATAAACTTTGGATATGAAGTTAATATCATTTAATAAATAAATCAAATAATTTTTTATAAATATTTTTGGGCAAAAATGAATCCTAAAACCCATCAATCGATGAATAATTTGACTAAATTTTACAAAAATAAACTGATTATCGGTTATCAATCAACTTTTAATGAAAATTTCAGCAATTTTTTGGATAATTTCTTTTTCCGAGAAAACTAATTAATTGGATAAACACTTCTCATATGAAATCAGACGATAAATAATTTGATTGATGAGGAAAAGCAAGAAATTCACCACTAAATTAGTCAAATACGAGGGCAGTTCTTAATTTAAGTTAAACTTTCCTGATCATTTTGAAAAAAAATCAGAAAAAGTCGAATTATCTTTTAAATTATACATTAGTTTTCGAAAACGAAATGACTTTTTAGCCGAAAATCGATTAATATTAACCTTAAATACTTTGAGGAAATAGTTTTGAAACTTTTTTTCACTCCATTTCTCTTACATTAGAATTACATTAAAACAAAATTACATTTAATTCACGAAATAAAAGAGACATTAAATCCATGTCTCTTAGCCTTTGATTATTGTTAACCGAAACGCAAATCCCATCGAAAAGTATTCATTGAAATGATGGCCAAAAACATCCATTGAATCCAAATGTAAAACAAATTGAAGGCAAAGAAAAAGCTGTTTTCAATGATCGGAATGTTTATTGCATTTCAAATATTTTGATTGAATTGAAAGTCGACTTATTTTTCCGTCAAATCAAACATCGATTCAAATAATAATAATTTATGAATTTTTTTATTTAATTCTCAAATATTTAAATATTTATCTTTGAATACATACAAAAAGCGATTTGAATTTGAATAGAAATTGTGAGTCATTTGTATTGAAATCAAAAACAACATTATTTACAAAAGCATTTTAAGAATAGGAATAACATTAAAGCAATTCTTTAGAAATATTATTATTATTAAGAAATTCATTAAAACGAATAAATTTAAAGATAAAAATCGTCTCCAAAAAGGTTTACAAATTGGTGGTTGAGGTCTGAAAAACATCTCTTTATCACTCCTTTTTCTTGTAACTTTAATTGGTAATTTCAAATTCAGTAAATGGCAATGAATTTCAGTAGAAAGTTATATAGATATACAGTACAGTTGTTGTACAAGGACACATTTATGAATTAAAATATTATTTAGTTTTAGTTTTATTTCTTATCTAAAAGTTTTTTATTTTTTATTTCAAATAATTGTCAAAAATGGCGTCTTTTCAATGAAATAATAAAATGAGTAAGGTGGTGGTAATTATTAAAACAGGAGAACTAAAATAATGTGAATTCAAGGATGAGCTTAATTGACTTTGAATACTTTGAAGCGTCTTTTCGCTGCATTCCGTTAGTTTTGGTTCCTGTAAAAGATTTAAACAAAATAAGAGGAAATTAGAATAAAAATACAATAATTAATTTGGTTATGGATTTAATCGAATCATTGATTGTGTTATCGGAAAGACATCAATAAATCAATAAAATCGAAAAATCATAAAAATTAAATTCATTTCACAAAAAGATATCATCGATTCCTGGATTGAATTGATTCCTGCTTTAAAAATTTGATGGCAATAACTAAAATAACTAACGAAGAACTGGAATTTCGTGCAACCCTATGCTCAAGGTATTGAAGCTCAGGGCTATCATATTCAATATCAAAAATCATATAAAACATTATGGTTTTTCTGGGGTGGCATTTGCCAAATGGCATTTCATAAAGATACTAGATAATTTAATTGCCAGTTAAGAGATTAAAGCTCAATTAAATTTGTAGCTAATTACTGATTGTGCTGTGCAATGGTTACACCTCTTTGTGTATCATTTGGTTGAATATAGAGGCAAAAAATGGGTGAATAAATGGGATTATTTCTTACGTGATTACTGTGATAGGCTTCACAAAGATATTGCATTAGATTGTGAAGAGAACGGCCCTGTATTTCAGCCGAATGCGTTCCGTCGATTAGAACCCAAGGGATAAACCTGTGCTGTGGCTCCAAATTGAACGTTCGGTGCGAATACGCCACTAATAGCCGGTCTCCATGCGGTCCTTCAATACATTCATTGATCTGAGTCCAGTTCATGGATAAGTCTTTGGCGCACTGCAAGAGTCAGACCCAATAATCAATACAATAAAACTCATACAATATTTTTTGGCCCACAATTACAGTAATCATAAGTTAATCATAACTCAAAATATAATTATTATTTCATTGAATTAGTGTTAATATATCTTTGATTTGTTCCCACCGCCAGACATTGACCTGGATTATGACTTTTTTTTGATATCCTCTATTCTGAACATAAAAATAACAATTTTTATATACTTTTAAAATTCAAATATATTTAGCAAAAGAGCGTTAAAATGAATTTTAAAATTAATTTTAAAAATCATTTTAAGAATAATTAAGTGAGTCTTTGACACCAATCCCAAGAAGTGTTGTTCGGTTTGCTTTCGGGACAAATAAAGTGGTAATTAATTGGAAATTTGAGACAAATATCAACTAATTTGAGAATAATCTGAACAATCATTAGAGACATTCTTTTTTAAAGGAGTAATTGAAAAATAAGAAAATTTATTTTTAAACTCAAGTGAAAAGCAGTCCATTAATTAGCAAATAAAATAATTAGGAAATTATTCAACAACTCTTAGAGACAGTGGTGTAGGGGAAGAACCTGAACAGAGCTCAGGGTATTCCTAAGTTAAACCTGAGAGAAACTCAAAGAAAAAAATTTGAGACTTTTCTTAATTTCTTTTTTGTAGAAAAAAAAATAGTTTTTTAATTACTTTGGCTTTAATTATATGCGAATACATTAAGAACACAGAATAATAGTTGTGAGCCTTTCCTGCAATTTATTCATTTTTTCGAAAAACAAAATAAATTTGGGATAAAATTCTTGTTAACAATAATGAAGAAAAACTATTAGCAAAACAAACAAAACAAATCATTATTAAAGCGCTCATCACTTCTCTTGAACAAACATTTTTTGGTTGACATCCATTGCACTGACAGTACAATTGGCTGAACAACGCCGGCACAGGTATGCAAAGTCATGACAGCCTTAGAAATATTTTTGGGAAGTGTGCTTTAAAACCAAGAAAGTGAATACTAGAGTGGAATGAAGTGCGAAAAATAAAAGTTGTTTAACAAACTTAATTTTCTGCTTTTTCTGCCATTAATGACGAATTATATAATAAAAAATAAAAAGTTTTGATATTTTCCTGAATTTTGAGTTTAAAATAAATTTCTCATCCAATCCAATGACTGCAATGACTGGATAGCCATCAGTTCGATCTTCTCATTTACTACTTCCCACTCACTTCTCTATTACCAGAGTTAGAGTCAAAGTTGGAGTTCAATCTCTAAAACAGTGGAAAACACATCTCAAAGCTTAAGCAAAATATTTTTCTAGACTCAGGGCTTTTGTGAGATGTCTGTACCGCAGCTTTGGGTAAGATTGCAAAACAACAGAGCCGTAGGAGAGTTGGCTCTTGTGGTGCTCAGCCATCACTTTGGGAAGGGGTCAACACTGAAAGTTACTCATAACAAATCACGACTTTTACGGTTAGAAACTAAATTATAGTGCCTTCGCTCTGAGTCTTTTAAAAGGGATCTTCCCTTTAATAAAAAATTACTACTTGTTTAAACGAAAAAAGATAAAAATTGTTCAAGAATATAATCTTGATCAGTTTGCTTCTATACCTAACAATCATTACAACAGATATTAATTCATTTATAGCTTTGAAACTTTAAGCGCAATATTTTCACGAAAGTGAAGCAACAAAAACAATAATTGCTCTCAAAATTGTGGTTTCGTTTCATTCTTATGGCTTTCCCTTTAGAGTGATGGGAGAGGGAGAGAGAGTCTTAATCTTACAATTATTTAATTGTATGGAAGAACCTCTGATTCGAAGTCAATGGACGGTTCTCTGAGTTATGAATATTGAAATTACAGAGAAAGAGGAGGAGAGGGAGAGATGAAGTAAAGGGTAGAGTGGAATGGGATATCCATGAACTTGTAATGAAAGAGGAATCAAGTTTGTTGTTATACCAAATATTATTAAACTTATTTATTTTTGGGTGTATTTGAGGTTTAAAACAATAAAAACAAATATTTTTTATTTCTTTTCACAGAATATAAAGGATTTGAAAATAATGAAAAAATGATTGAATATTAAGTCTAAGTGTAAAAGAGATAATACTTAAGACACGAATCTATGGTTGACTCATCAATTCAAAGATAGATCTAATACCTGTGCTCTTAAGTAAGGTATGACTTCATTTAATTATATTATTCAAAAGTTATTTGTGAGTTCATTAGAGGCAGAGTTTTGTTTTTGTTCTCTTAATTTCCATTTATCTGAGTCTCTAAACATCAATTTATTTGGGCGTCAGTCGTATTGAGCGCCCATACCTACAAAGACTGAGTGTGAATGCAATCATAAATTAATCAACTTTTTTGCTCTTTCTTAAGACATCAATAAATGAATTGATTGGAGAAGAAATTGAGAGAAAAGAAAACACAAAAGTTTTTATTTGCAAACTTTAGTCAGAGAGAAGACTGTCCTCAGTTATGGAGTGCTAAACATTGAGCTTAAAGTTATTTTTTCACATCATTGCTAACCATATGTTGAAAATAGTGAAGAAAATTGATGGCAAAGAAATTTTTTTGCTTCAACTCATGGGCTAACTATTGATCGCTATCTGTTCATAAACGTGTGTAAAACGGGTGCTCCGTATGAGAGGTTATGGCAAAAAACGGAGAAGTCTTATGGTGTCGACACTAAAAACAAGTTATTTGTATTTTATCGCAAGTCATGTCCATAAAAAGGTAATTCTCCTGAGAAATAAAGTTCTTGAACTTGAAATTCAGCCAAACTTTTATAATAGAAAAATATTATTCTTCGGATTTACAGCTGAAGATAGAACTGGGGGTAAACCTGAACGTCAAAACCAATGATTTGAAAAGGATTGTCGACTTAATTGAATTAGAATTGGAGGTAAAGGTTAGTTAAGCTGAAAAAACCACTAAAAGCCTCAATTAAAATGGTTTATAATTTAATTGAATTTTTAGACAAATTATTCTTAATATTCTTCGCAGGAGTTTTAAGAAGAAGAAAAAACTAATAAATAATAAATGACTTCAAACTGAAATAAATATCAATCATTAAGTTTACTCTCATTTTAATGGCAAATAAAAAAATATTGATTTATATTTGACTCTAAAGTAAATGCTTTAATAAATTCAATTTAACATTTTTAGTGATAAGAATTCATCCGAACAGAAATGTTATGATATTTCAAATGTATTTTATTTTTTGATGAAACTCTTCACGAATCAGAGATTGATATTGAATTCAAACTCCGAGCGATGTTTTTTGCCGATAATTTTTGTAGAATTCGTTAATATTAGTTAATAGTTATTACTTATATTAGTCCTCTTTGAACGCATAGCTATCACTTCAATACTGGTTTATATGAATTTTATATTTCAAATGACAACAACTTATTATGTATTCTTCATTGCATTCACATATAAGAAAAACTTCAAAACTCTGCTCTTGGCTATGATTTAAATTCAATCGATGGGAGAAGAGAGGGGAGAGAGAGAGCCTTCCAATCAATTTATTTATTATAAAGTTGAGTCTAATGTCTGGAAAATTCTAATTTAATAGAAGTATTTCCTCAAAAATATTTGAATTAAAAACAAGAAATTTGGTGCAAAAGAGCCACTGATATGAATATAGACCAAGAATTACATGCTTTGAGGTCTTCATATCTTAAGTTAATATTTTTATTACTTGGAATAAATTTTCACTTTTAGATAATGAAGAATAAAATAATTGTAAAGTATTGTAAACTTTCAACATTTCTCTTATCAATCATTAGTTATGATTCAAAACGAAATAAAGTTATGAATTGTTTGTTTGTTTGTCTCAACACTCGATAACAATAAACAAATCTATCATTTCTATAGTGAAGACAAAAAATGCCGTTTTTTGAATGTAAGTGCAAATGCAAAGCACAGGTATTTTTATTCCGAGTTTATTACTCAAAGAATCTGTCGGTGCTCTTACCTAAACTCCAGCTAAAAGTTATAAAACATTATTTATTTAACAAAAACTTTTATTTATTATTATTAGCGACCAAAAGCCGATGAACTGAATGACGGCACCGGTATTCTCAGCACTGAATTACCGATAAAAGTATATAAACAGAAGAATTGTTTGAGGAAAGAGTCATTTGTTTGAGTGAGTGTCGTATAAAACAAGAATATGATTGTTTTGCTTACTTTTTGGGCAGTGATCTTAGTTTGCCTCCAATTGTCTGCTCCGAACATACACTTAAGATAGTTGAGCGATGGTCTCGTGCTTTTGGTCAGATCGATGACACAGGCCTGTGCTTTGTTGCCATAGCACTCGTCAGGTCCGTGTTGGCACTGGAAGAATGGCTTGAAGTCGTGGTTTGGATAACTGACGTTAGCGTTTCCAAACGGAATCAGATCGATATCAATGTATTGACTCAGTTTGTCATAACTTGGGATCAATTGATTCAGTATAAAGCGCCGACTGTCCGGACATATTGACTCGTAATAGACCGACACCCGGTTCGTTGTCTGACAAATAAAGTCAATTAATTAAAATCCAAAATCAATTTTTCAGTTTTATGTCTTCAAAGAGTTTGAAAATACATTTTAATCGCCAAAGAGTTCAAAAACTGTTAGCTATTTATCTAAGAATTCAACTCTAGTTTTGTCTAAAAACGGATCAATTAATGGATCTAATAAATGGAGTAATAAATTGATCTAACGATCGATAAAACTCTTATAAGTCTAATGAAATTATTGCCAATTAGAGTGATCTGAGAATAAAACAAAATTATCTATAATTAAATTCAAAATAATTTTTTCTAACAAAATGTTATTCAAACAAAACTTAAAGAAAATAAACCCAAAGAAGTCTTCAAATGAGTTTACATTTGAATATCGATTTGGAATTATTAGTTACAAATAAGACAATTATTACAATTATTTAAATCTATTTTTAGATAAAACTTTTGCGTCAATTAATTTGAAGGAAAACTTATGTCAAGATATTATCCATGACTTACATGATGTGAATCAATAACGAAAAATAATTGAAACAAAAGTATAATAAAAACAAAAACTTTCGGCATTTTCTCCACAAATCACTTCAAAATTGATTAGTATTTCCCGAAATGAAGAAAAGTCTTGAGTTTTAGGTATAAGTAGTTGTGAAACAAAAGCCGTTTCTTTGGAGGCACTCAATTATTAGCGAAATAAATAGACAATTATTTTGTATGGTTGGGCTCTACCAAAAGGTGTGAGCGAAACCAATTTGCACTAACTTTCCTCTGAATATCTGTTTTTTAAAACACACGGCATAACATAACACACAGGCAGACACTCTCCCAGCACTTGGTTTGGTTTTTGCAGGCAATACAGGTGCTGTCGATTTGGGCGATACACGTCCTATGGTTAGTGACTGACTAAGACTGACTGCGAACTGACTCCGACTGGAAAAACGCCGGAGTGATGGCGAAGGAAAACAGATAGAGAATAAGGTCATCGTTTCTCAAGACTCTGTGTATTATGCAGTGCTGTTAATAATTTATTGCAAGACTCAAAAGACCGGTTCCTCTCCTTCTTTCTCAATGTCTCTAAAAATGAAAGCCTAAACGTTTGGATGAAATATAAGAATATTATTGAATAGCTTTGCAAACAAATAATCAGTTAATACTTTGATTGTATATAAAATGTTCAGAGAATGCACTTTAAGAGGACAGGTATAAGAATAAGAGGAATATAAGTTTGAGTAAATCTTTTCAGGTCATGTTTTTTGCAGCTATTTATCACTTTTAGAAGTGGTATGCTTTTGATCTCAAGAAGTTTTGACTTTTGAATGATGTATTTTATTTCAAACCAACAAAATTTGAGAACAATTAATAGATTGAAACAACTGTTTAGGAACTGATCTAATCATAAATCTTTTCTCAATATTCAGTGATTTTTCAATGAACTCATCTTTTAGTCTTTTAATCTTTTCACCGCTTATTATGAATGTAATTATAATATGACAACACTTTAGGGCACTACCGATAAGATCTTCTCATATATTGGGATTCATATAAGAAATATGTATTTACTTATTATTATATTTCTATTTTCTCCGCAAAACTATTTGAAATACAAAGCGATTGTTTCTATTATAGTCGCTATAACTCAGTCTTTGAGTATTATTCAATTCAAAGCCTATTCATTGAGATTTTCTTCTTTCTAAAGTTATACAAAAAACGCCCAAAATATTTATGGATAATATATCTTGTTTTGTGTCTTGCAATAAATGTTTAGGAAATAAATCATAGCTACTCCTGAAATCTATTGTATTGGCAGGAAATTCGAGCTGATAATTGAGGTGGTTCATATTTTACACAACAAATTACTGCATTCAATCTGAAAATTATATATAATTTCGACCAAAAAATAAATATAAAATTTGTTTCATTTGATTTTAATTTGAAAGATTTGTCACAATTTTTAGATAACAGGATGAAATTGAATTTAAATGACAGATAATCTTTATTTTTATCAAATTATGAAACTTTTAATAAGTTTAATAAAAATTCATTCGAGCGATAAATCAAAACATTTCTTCTTCATCGGTTAGATTAAAATCTTTTCGAATAATTTTTTAATAGTTTTTATAAATAGAAAAATTAATGCAATTATAAGTTTAGGGGAAATCCTATTGGAAAGCCTATTCAGCTATCGATAGTCAATATTAGTCAAACATTAAATGTTGTTTTAATTGCTATCATTTGATAAGCAGTTGGAAAGCAATTTATTTTTGGATCAAATCTTCAGCTCATTTTCACTCAACATTTGTTTCAAAATATAATTTATTTTTGAATTTTTGAGAAAAATCTAAAAATTCATTTGAAATGAGAACAAATCAAAAACAATAATAAAAATGACAATAGTATTGACTGACATAACTAACCTTGCTGTTCTGAGAAAAGTTCCCAGGACTAAAAAATAGAAACACAACCACAAGACTGAGTAGTTTGAACCACATATCTCCTAAGACTTGAACTCTTTTACACTAATGATTGAAAATATATATGAAATTTCATATAATTCAACGAAACTAATCAATGAAATGACTGATTTGATGTCGTTTCAGCTTTATTTTCATATCTTTCATGTGAAAAAAAGCAATTAAAAACCTGATAAAACGGTCTGAATCACGCGAATTTCACTAAAAAGGAAAATTATTTAAAGGATAAGGATGTTGTTGTATACCAATGAAATCACAGGAAATCAACAATAATGGAGTAAAATAAGTTTTCTTTTGTATTTCCTAATTTTGTTAAATATTTTAATGAAGAGCACATATATTATTAAATATGGTTTCTCTAATGGTTTAAGATTATAATTGAGACTAATTTGTTTATGTTAATGAACACATGATATCCCTAATGATTTGATTTATTTATTTGACTTCAAGCTATCAAAAAATATGGACGACAATTGCAAGAGCATTGGAAGAGCATTGAGCAACCCTTTAATGAATTGCATTAATTTGATTGAATTGATAACGAGCTGAGTTATTTGAATTTCTTGTATATGCTTAAACTATCAAGATTATATTAATATTTTGCTCATTATTTGTCAAGTAAAAACTTTTTGCCCAATTAAAAGTATTCAGAAATACCAAGATTATTGATATATACAACTTTGCGTCACTATATGAAGTTTAAGGTTTA
>JAQIXD010000471.1:0-26376 GCA_034699985.1 Minunthozetes semirufus
GACTTTACATCCGCCGTCATATTTGGGTGGTTTCCAAGTGATAGTCACCGTATTCTTTGTTATTTCAGGCACTTCCAGAGGTCCGGTAGGTTTGCCGGGAAGACCTGTCACGAATAGAGCGAATGTTGCGTCCGCCTGACCCGACTCGTTCTTCACAATAACCTTATACTTGGCTTCATCTGGTTTACAGACATCTCTTATGAAGATAATGACGTATTCATCAAATACTGTGTACTTCAAGTGATCCGATTCTTTAACTTCGAGACCATCTTTGAAAAGCATGACATCAAATGGTGAGGAACCGGTGAAATAGATTTTAATTTTTCCGTTATCTTTCTCTGGGAAATAGACTTCATTTGGACACCGAATTATCTGTGGCGGCGCTGCTATTCTTAGAGAAGCGCTTGTTTTGTCTGATCCCAAACCATTGAATGCTTCGCAGGTATAGTCGGCTTCGTCTGTATCCCAAACTTCATTGAATACAAGTTTGAAAACTCCGTCTTCGGATTCAATGGCTTTGATTCTTCCGCCGGCGACCACTTCTCGTCCGTTCTTAAACCAACGCGCTTTAGGAATGGGTTTACCGACAGCTTCGCACTCAAGAGTCACCTGAGACTTAAGGTTTGTATTCTTATTGAATAGTTTTCTAACGAATTCGGGTTTAGTTCCGCCGGCGATCTCTTGACATTTTACGGGTTGACTCGTCATACAGGGCTCACTCTTACCCGCATTGTTTACAGCACTGACTCTGAACTCGTATTCACTGTTTTCACTCAGATTAAGGACAGTATACGTGCAGTCAAGACATCCATAATCATTAACTTTTATCCAATACGTGCTGTTATGGTCTTTGCGCTCAACCACATAACCAGTGATCTTAGATCCGCCATCATTTCGAGGCGCTTCCCATTTAAGGTCAACATATGTTTTGCCGACTTTAGTAACATTTAGATTCTGTGGCGGAGAGGGAACAGCAAATTTGCTCTTCAAGTTGAGTGTAGCCGATGGAGGACTGGGTTGACTCCAACCGGCGGCGTTCTTGGCTTTCACTCTGAATTCATACTCTTTGTTATCTATGAGACCATTGACTGTAAACGAAGTGTTTTTAATCGTGAATTCATTTCCTATAAGCCATCGGCTATCCATCGATTCTTTATATTCGACACAATATCCCTGAATTTTAGAGCCGCCGTCACTGATAGGTCTCTCCCATGTGAGAGAGGCTGTATTCTTGCTATAGTCAACAATAGTAGGCTTTCCGGGAGCGTCCGGAACATTGAATGGGAATTTAGCAGTAATTGGTTTATCTGTTTCGAGAGCCTTTCCGACTCCATATTGGTTTTCAGCGGTCACTCTGAAGTGATAGACGTGATTGGGTTCGAGACCCATAACATCGTAGTGACAGCTCCTCACAAATGAACTCATTTTAGTCCATATTTTGGTCGTTTGGTCCTGTTTTTCAACGATATAATTAGTGATAGGACTTCCCCCGTCATCGAGCGGTGCTTTCCATGTGAGTGAACACATTTCTGTAGTGACATCACTGACTTCGAGTGGTCCCTGTGGTGGTCCGGGAACGTCAACAACAAGTACTTTACAATAGGCTGAATCAGATCCCTCTGAATTTGTAAGTTTGAGTCCATATCTTCCGGAGTCCTCTCGTTTGGCCTTTTTGTTGAGCAAAATAGTGAATTCAGCGCTAACTTCAGATGTGATCCTATCGTCGGGAATCACTTTATCTCCATTTATAGTCCATTCAGCGTTTGGAGCAGGAGTTCCAGTGAATGGTACTCTTAGGTGGAACTGTTCGCCCGCCATAACAACTATGTCTTTCAATTTGAAGTCGTCGTCAATCTTTGGCGCTGACGGAGGCATTCGAGCAGTAATACCATCGGAAGCGTAACTGAACGGTCCCTGACCCGCGTCATTCACAGCGGAGACACGGAATTCATAGATTTCATTCTTCTTAAGATTAGGCACTCTGTAAGTCAAGTCTGCGATCGCTCCTACAGTTGCGTTACTCCAGTCTTTGTCTCCAACTTTCTTTTTTTGGAGGACATAACCAGTGACTGGAGATCCGCCATCAGAGCGAGGTTTAGTCCACGTGAGTGTAATTGAGTCTTCACTGGTATCAATAGCTCGGGGCACTCCCGGGGCATCGGGAGTATTGAATGGATGTTTGGCTAAAATAGATTCGTCAGTCTGTGTGGGATCACTCGTTCCGTATTGATTCTCCGCATATACTCTGAAATCGTATTTCTTTCCGACCGTAAGATTCCTGACTCTGAGAGCCGTTCCGTTTACGAAACTACTGATTCGAGTCCAGGCAATAGAACCGACCTCTTTCTTCTCTACAGAATAATTAGTAATCTCTGCTCCGCCATCGTCTTTAGGCGGTGACCACTTCAATGTTAGAGAATCTCCCTCAACATCTTCACCATGCACATTTTGGGGTGGAGAGGGTCTGTCTAATACTTTGACATTACACGAGACAGTATCGAAACCGCACGTGTTTTTCAATAATAGGCTGTATTTTCCGGTGTATTCTCGTTTAGCTTTAGTGCAGACCAGTTGTGTGATGTCATCCGTTGTCTTTTGGACAAATCTGGCGTCTGTTGGCTCGATATCGATGTTATTTACGGACCAATTGGCTGTTGGTTTAGGGAAAGCAGTGAACGGAACGTTAATCGCAAAGTCTTGTCCCGCTTTAATTGTTATGTCTCTGACAGCCCCCACATCTATCTTAGGTTTGTTGGGCTGATCCTCAACTTTAACCATAGGACAGGGCCTACTCGGAGCACTCTCTCCCATATCATTCACTGCTATTATTCTAAATTCGTATTCATTTCCTTCGATTAGATTCGGAACACTATAGAGAGTGTCAGCGGTCGGCACAACATTCACTTTTTCCCAATCCTTTCCATCTTTTGGTTTCTTCTCAATGATATATCCCTTTATTTTAGAGCCGCCGTCATTAAGTGGTTTCTTCCAGGTCAGTGTCACTCCATTTTTAGTAATTTTCTCAACTCTGGGCATATCGGGAGCATCCGGAACAAACTTACGCTCTTCTGCTGTTATAGTGGCAGAAGGTTTACTTGGTTTTCCTTTTCCGCCCTCATTAACAGCAATAACTCTAAACTCATACGCCTTTCCTTGAGTTAGATTAGGAATTGTGAACTCAGTGTTTACGGTCGGCATAGAATTGATTGTCTGCCAATCGGGGAATCCTTTCTCTCTCTTTTCAACCAAATATCCCTGAATAGGTCGACCCCCGTCTGAAATGGGAGGCTTCCATTTAATGGCAGCGAATGTTGGGCCCCAGTCTTCAACTTGTGGCTGTCCGGGAGCGTCAGGGGTGTCAAATGGATTTTTAGCGGTTACTGGTCTTCCTTCTAATGGTTCACTCATTCCATACATATTCTCAGCGACGACACGGAATTTATATTGTTTTCCTTCCTCTAGATTTCTTGCGGTATGTGTAGTACCGGTGCTATAACCCGCTGGAGTCCATTTGTCTGATCCTATTTCGCATTTTTCAAGAGTATATCCAATAATTTCAGATCCGCCGTCGTCTTCAGGTTTCTTCCAACTGAGTGTCACTGAATTAGCGGTCACTTCTTGGTATTCAAGGGGTCCTTTCGGTGGCGAAGGATTATTATATACGAGAACCTGAATGTCTGCGGAGTCCTCTCCGTAAGGATTTGTCGCTTTTATGGTATACTTTCCGGAATCGTTTCGTTGAGAAACAGGTATTCGGAGTGAAATCATTTCGTCTTTATTTTGTGTTTCGATTCTATTTGAAGGTTTAAGAGGAGTGCCCTCTAATAGCCAATTGACTTCTGGTTGTGGAGCACCAGTTAAAGGAATTTCAATGATAAGGGGCTCCCCTTCGTGTACTCTTATTGTTCGTCCGTAGAGTCCATTCAAATGTATTTTTGGTTTCTCTTTCATAGGTTTTGCTGCAATTGATTTCGATGGAGCACTCGGTTCGCTGAGTCCGGCAGCGTTTCGAGCGATAACTCGATATTCATAAATATGTCCATCACTTACATTATCGTCAGTATATTCAGGGCTACGAACCGGTTCTCTATTGACTTTAACCCATCGGTTCCTTTTAGTGTCTCTTCTTTCCACATCATAGCCAGTAATTGGTGATCCGCCATCGCTTCTGGGAGGCGCCCATTTTATTTGTATGAAATCTCTGTCTGCGTCCACCACTTCTGGTTGACCAGGTTTTTGTGGGACTCCATACGGAGCCTTTGCTTTAACAGCTTTGTCAGTCTTGAGGGGTTCACTCAATCCCTGTCCGTTTTCAGCCATAACTCTGAATTCATATTCATGTCCTTCAATGAGTTTAGGAACAGTACATTCCGTTGATTTCGGAGAAACATTGAGAACTGCGGGAACCCATTGTCCGCCAGCAGTTTTATCTCTCTTTTCAACGACATAGTTAGTGATAGGACTTCCGCCGTCATCTTTTGGTGGTCTCCACGAGAGGTCAACTCTATCTTTATCGACAGAATCGATATTAAGCGGTCCCTCTGGAGCTCCCGGTTTGTCCAAAACAATCACATTCATAGTTCCCTCGTCTTTGCCGTTAATATTCTCTAATTTGAGACAATAGGCTCCGGAATCACCTCTCTTTGCGTCAACAATTTGAACGATAGTGTGGTCATCAAAGTTGGAAACCGTTGCTCTTAAATCTGATTTTAGAGGCTTTCCATTCAAAGTCCAGTTGACTTCAGGAGGAGGCGCGCCCTCAAACTTAATCTCAATATTGAGTTTTTCTCCGATTTTGATCTTCACTTCTTTCATTGGCGTCAATATCTTTGGCGCCAAATTTCTTGGACGACAGGTCACCATATCTGAGGGTTCGCTCGGCTCTGATTCACCCGCTTTGTTGGCAGCAATTATTCGGAATTCATATTCCTGGCCTTCTTTGAGATCAGGAACAGTTCCTTTTGTTTTATTTCCAGGAATTGTGATGGCTTTTGTCCAATAGGGGGAACCCTTTTCTTTCTTTTGAATGATATAACCAGTAATAGGAGCGCCGCCATCGTCTTTAGGTGGCGTCCATTCGAGGTCGACGTGATCTTTATCCCAATCGACAACATTTGGTTTTCCGGGAGAGTCAGAGACATCGAATGGATTTTTGGCAACAATTGAGTCACTCGTCTCTAACGGCTCGGAGTCTCCCATTTCATTGACAGCCATTACTCGGAACTGATAGGACTTCTTGTATTGGAGTTTAGTTACATTGAAATTAGTGTTCGGCGATTGTCCGCATTCAACCCATGACCCGCGCGCCACATCCATCTTCTCTATGATGTAGTGCTTAATAGGCGCTCCGCCGTCGTCTTTGGGTGGTTTCCAACTTAGTTTACACGACTCTTTTGTGATGTCTTCTACTTTGAGTGGACCTTCAGGTGGTGAGGGTTTGTCCAAAACAGTGACCTTCGCAGAGGCAGAACACTCTCCGTAAGCATTCTTCAGAGTTAGTGTAAAAGTTCCAGAATCTGATCGAACAGACGATGGAATATCCAGAATAACCTGTCCTGAGGTCGAACTCAAGTCAACCCTATTATCGCTGACAACAGGTTTTCCATTAATAGTCCAAATAGCTGTCGGAGTCGGCTCTCCTTTGATAGGAATGGTATAATTGATGGGACGCCCGGCCTTTACTCTCAAATCTTTAAGTTCAGTCGTGTCTATAGTCGGCGCAAGTTTTCTGGGTTTAGCGATAACAGCATCAGAGGGTTCGCTCGGCTCAGAAGGACCGGCTTTGTTGAGTGCTGTCACACGGAATTCGTATTCCTCCCCTTCAGTTAAATCAGGAACAGTTGCTTTTGCGATATCGCCCACCACTTTGACGGCCTCCTCCCAAATGGGAAGTCTCTTAGATTTCTTTTCAATAATATATCCTGTTATAGGAGTTCCGCCATCATTTCGCGGTGGCTTCCATTCGAGATCCACGTGATCTTTATCCCAGTCTACGACATCAGGTTTGCCCGGAGCCAGTGCTACGTCGTATGGATTCTTGGCTTCAATTGGTTCGGTTGATACCAATGGTTCTGACTCTCCTTCAGAGTTAACTGCTTTTACTCTAAACTTATATAACTTTCCGGGAGTCAGACCATTGACAGTGAAATTTGTCTGATCCTTCTCAGCCATACCACAGGGAACCCATTTTCCAGTCAATGGATCTAATTTCTCGACAGCGTATCCCGATATGGGTCGTCCGCCGTCGTCATCAGGTTTTTGCCACTTAAGATCACATCCCTTTGCGTGAACGTTCTCTACTCTAAGAGGTCCTCTGGGTTTACCCGGAACTGAGATTATGTTTACCTCAACCTCTGCCTCATCCCTTCCGACATCATTGACGGCAATGATTTTGTATCTTCCGGTCTGTTTCCGTTGGCAGTCATTTATTGTGAATTTTGTATTGTAGTCAACATTTGTCACTTCATAAGTGCCATCAGTTTTGATCTCATTATCCATGAGTTTCCACGTGATTACTGGCGGAGGCTCTCCTCTAACATTCACATCGAGTTTCACTTGTCTTCCGCTCTTAATATTAATGGTATCGAGATTTGTGCGATCAATGAGTGGTTTAAGTCTCTTGAACTTAACGGTATGGACTCCGGTGGCATCACTCGGCTCACTGGCACCGGCTTTGTTGACCGCAACGATTCGGAACTGAACTTTCGATTTCTCTTTCAAACCAATGACTTTGCCTTCAGTTGTATTTCCGGGAACTTCTGCAGCCTTTTCCCAATCGATTGCATTTTCGTCTTTCTTTTCGATTATATACTTTTCAATGGGAGCGCCGCCATCGCTGGCCGGTGCCGTCCATTTGAGATCAACGCTTTCGTTGTCATAATCAACGATATCAGGAGTTCCTGGTTTTCCTGAGACATCGAAGGGGTTCTTAGCTATTATTGAGTGCAATGTCTCCAACGGTTCTGACGATCCCTCGGCATTAATGGCAGTCACTCGGAATTTATATTCCTTTCCAGGAGTGAGTCCGTCCACATCCAGTTCGGGTTTATTAGTCTTTCCCACACGAACCCAACGGCCCTTTTCTTTATCGAATTTTTCGACATCATATTCCTTGATAGGAGAGCCCCCATCATCTTTAGGTTTCTTCCATTTGAGAGTACATCCCTCTGCGTGAATGTCTGATACCTCAAGCGGTCCCTCTGGCTTTCCGGGAGGGGCTAATACTGTGACCTCAACTTCAACAGAATCGGTTCCGTTTCTATTTGTTGCTGTAATAGTATAGGTTCCGGATTGTTCTCTCGTCGCCTTAGCTATTGTCAGATCTGAGTGATAGTCAATATTATCCATTTTTATGTGTTTGTCATTTGAAAGTGTCTTTGAGTTGAGAGTCCAGCTGACGGTCGGCGGCGGCTCTCCTTTGATATCGACTTCGAATTTGTAAGTTCTGCCGCTTTTTATAGTAATGTCTTTCAGATTCTTTCTGTCGATCCATGGCTTAAGGTTTTTCATTTTAACGATATGAGGCTCAGTTGCTTCACTGGGAGCTCCCGGTCCGCCCTGATTAACAGCTCTCACACGGAATTGAACCGTTGAGTTCTCTTCTAGATTAGGAACAGTGGCCTCAGGCTTATCGTCTTTAGTTCGGAGCACTTCCTTCCATTCTGGGCTCGATTTGTCTTTCATTTCAACGACATAGCACTCGATAGGTCGTCCCCCATCACTCTCAGGAGGAGTCCATTTGAGATCAACTTTAGTGTTGTCGTAATCAACAATTTGTGGTTTTCCGGGTGCAGAGGGTTCGTCAAATGGATTCTTTGCCACAATTGGAAGATCAGATTCAAGAGGTTCAGACTCTCCCTCTTTGTTAACCGCTTTGACTCTGAATTTGTATTTCTTTCCTTTAGTCAAACCCTCGCACTTAAAACTGGTAGCATTTGGTCCGACATCACCCGCTGGGACCCACCTTCCAGTTTCGACATCCATTTTCTCGACAGTATATCCTTTTAGAGGACATCCGCCCAAATCTTTTGGTGGTTTCCAATGAAGATTCGCTGATTCTGCCAAAACATCGTCAACAATAAGAGGGCCCTCAGGAGGAGAGGGAACGTCGAATGGATTCTTAGCAATAATTGGTTCGACAGAAGTCAATGGTTCAGACTCTCCCTCGTCGTTGATAGCAGTGACGCGGAATAAGTACTTCTTTCCGGGAATCAGTTTCTTGACATCAATTTCAGGTCGAGTGGATGTTCCCGCAGGAACCCAACGATCCTTTTCTGTGTCATACTTTTCGACCTCATATTCCCTTATAGGACATCCGCCGTCATCTTTGGGTGGTTTCCAACTCAGATGACAGCCTTCGGCGTGAATGTCATCTATTTTTATGGGTCCTTCGGGTGCAGAGGGTTTGTCCAGAACTGTAACCGTTGCTGAAGCAGAACACTCTCCGTATTCATTCTTTAGAGTCAGAGTAAATGTTCCTGAATCTGATCGAACTGAAGAAGCGATATCGAGTACAGTTTGCTCTTCAGTTGTGCTCAGATCTACTCTTTTATTATTAGAGACCGAAACGCCATTGATTTTCCAGGTGCAAACTGGGACAGGCTCTCCCTTAATAGGAATCGTGTAATTGATAGGACGGCAAGCTTTTACTCTCAAATCTTTGAGTTCTGATTTGTCGAGAGAGGGGGGAACTCTTCGTGGTTTACAAACCACAGCATTTGATGGTTCACTCGGTTCAGAGGGACCGGCTTTGTTCACAGCCTTTACTCTAAATTCATATTCTTCCCCTTCGTTTAGATTAGGAACCGTTGCTTTAGTGTCGGGTCCGACCACTTTGTGAGCCTCTTCCCAGAATGGATTCTTCTTTGATCTCTTTTCAATTATATATCCAGTAATGGGAGCCCCGCCATCGTTCTTAGGTGGTGTCCATTCTAAGTCCACGTGATCTTTATCCCAGTCCTTGACTTCTGGTTTTCCCGGAGCCAGAGCTGCTTCGTATGGATTTCTGGCCATAATTGGTTCGGTTGATACCAATGGTTCTGACTCTCCCTCAGAGTTAATGGCTTTAACTCTGAATTTATATGACTTTCCGGGTGTAAGACCGGTGACAGCGAAGTCAGTTTGGTCTTTGTCTGCTTTACCGCAGGGAACCCATTGACCGGTGGTCTCATCCAGTTTTTCGATGGCGTATCCCTGAATGGGTTTTCCGCCGTCATCTTCTGGTTTCTGCCAATGAATATCACATCCCTTTGCGTGAACGTTGTCTGCTTTGAGGGGACCTTTGGGTCGAGAGGGAGCGCACAGAATACATATTTCGACCTCTGCCTCATCCCTTCCGACTTCATTAACAGCAGTAATCTTGTATTTTCCGGTGTGTTTGCGCTGACTATCATTTATTGTCAATTTTGTATTGTAGTCGACGTTCACCACTTCGTATGAGTCGTCGCTTTTGATTTCTCTGTCCATTAACCTCCAGGTGATAACCGGTGGCGGTTCTCCCCTCACATTGACATCGAGTTTAACCTGTTTTCCTTTCTTAACAGTAATCATATCCAGATTTGTTCTGTCGATATGTGGTTTAAGTCTTCTAAATTTGACCACGTGCATCTTTGTGGCATCACTCGGTTCGCTGGGACCGGCTTTGTTTACAGCAACTATTCTGAACTGTACTTCTGATCTCTCCTTAAGATCAGTAACTTTTCCAGTATTACTATTTCCGGGCACTTCTGCAGCCTTTTCCCAATTCGGAGAGTTTTTGGTTTTCTTTTCAATGATATACTTTTCAATGGGAGCGCCGCCATCGCTGGCGGGTGGTTCCCATTTTAGATCAACACTTGTATTATCATAATCAACGATATCAGGAGATCCGGGTTTCGTCGGCTCATCGAATGGATTCTTAGCTAAGATTGAGTGAAGAGTTTCTAATGGTTCAGACGCTCCCTCTTCGTTGATGGCAGAGACACGGAATTTGTATTTCTTTCCGGGTGTGAGTCCCGTGACATCCATTTCTGGTTTATCACTCTTACCGATGCGAACCCATTTACCCTTCTCTTCGTCGTATTTTTCGACTTCGTATTCCTTGATAGGACAGCCCCCGTTGTCTTTAGGTTTCTTCCATTTCAGTTTACATCCCTCGGCGTGAATGTCAGACACTTCAAGCGGTCCCTCTGGCTTTCCGGGAGCCGCTAAGATAGTGACCTCAACCTCAGCGCTATCGGTTCCGTTTCTATTGGTAGCAGTAATAGTATACGTTCCAGACTGTGCTCGAGTGGCCTTATTTATTGATAGGTCTGAGTGATAGTCTTTGTTATCAATTTTAATGTTTTCATTATTAGATAATTTGCTTGAATTCAAAGTCCAGGTAACTTCTGGTGGGGGTTCACCACGAATATCGACTTCAAATTTATGGGATCGACCGCTCTTTATGACCATATCTTTCAAATTCTTTCTATCGATATATGGCTTCTGATTCTTGAGTTTCACGATATGAGGTTCAGTGGCATCACTGGGAACTCCCGGTCCACCCATATTGACAGCTCTGACCCGGAACTGAACGGTTGAGCCCTCAATCAAATCAGGTACGTGTGCTTCAGGTTTGTTATCAGGAGTTCTGAGCACTTCCTTCCATTCGCCCGTTTTGTCTTTCATTTCAACGACATAACACTCTATAGGTCGGCCCCCATCGTCTGCGGGTGGCGTCCATTTGAGATCAACAAAAGTGTTGTCGTAATCAACAATTTCTGGTTTTCCAGGTTTTGAGGGATCGTTGAATGGATTCTTGGCTTCAATAGGAAGAGTCGATTCCAGTGGTTCTGATTCTCCCTCTCTATTGACGGCTTTGACTCTGAATTTGTATTTCTTTCCTTTTGTCAAACCTTCACATTTAAAACTGGTATCATTAGGACCGGCCTCACCCGCCGGTACCCACTTTCCTGTTTCGACATCCATTTTTTCAACGGTATATCCTTTGAGCGGAAGATTACCCAAATCTTTTGGTGGTTTCCAATTGACTTTCGCTGAGTTGGCATAAACTTCATCGATAACGAGAGGTCCCTCAGGAGGTCCCGGTTTGTCAAATGGATTCTTAGCTAAAATTGGTTCCAAAGTAGTTAACGGTTCTGACTCTCCCTCTTCATTGATTGCGGTCACACGGAATAAGTATTTCTTTCCAGGTATGAGTCCTCCCACATCCATCTCTGGTTTGTCAGTCTTTCCGCACCGAACCCAACGTCCCTTTTCAACGTCATATTTTTCGACTTCATATTCCTTGATAGGACAGCCCCCGTCATCCTTAGGTTTCTTCCAATTGAGTTTACATCCCTCGGCGTGAATGTCAGACACTTCAAGTGGACCCTCGGGTCTGGAAGGAGCGGCTAACACTGTCAGCT
The DNA here is from genome assembly GCA_034699985.1 of Minunthozetes semirufus. Classification (NCBI taxonomy): domain Eukaryota; kingdom Metazoa; phylum Arthropoda; class Arachnida; order Sarcoptiformes; family Punctoribatidae; genus Minunthozetes; species Minunthozetes semirufus. The sequence goes on from JAQIXD010000471.1 coordinate 11,388, forward strand.
CAACCTCAGCGGTGTCGGTTCCGTTTTTATTAGTGGCAGTTATTATGTATTTTCCAGACTGTGCTCGAGTGGCCTTTGAAACTGTGAGGTCTGAGTGATAGTCTTTGTTCTCTATTTTGATATTTTCATTGTCAGAGAGTTTTACTTTGTTATCACTGAATGTCCAGGTTATTGTTGGCGGGGGTTCTCCTCTAACATCGACTTCAAATTTGTGGGACCGACCGCTCTTTATTATAACATTCTTCAGGTTTGTTCTATCGATATATGGCTTCAGATTTCTATGTTTCACAATATGAGGTTCTGTGGCTTCACTGGGCTCTCCCGGTCCCGCAATATTGACGGCACGGACTCGGAATTCAACCGAAGAATTTTCTTTGAGTCCATTAATAGTTGCCTCCGGTGTTGAGCTCTCCGTTTTGAGCACTTCTTTCCAGTCGGGGCTAAACTTTTCTTTCATTTCTACGATATAGTTCTGAATGGGTCGTCCCCCGTCCTTCTCAGGCGGAGCCCATTTGAGAACAACTTTTGTATTGTCGTAATCAACAATTTGAGGTTTGCCAGGAGCACCTGGCTCATCATAGGGATTCTTGGCTGTAATGAATTGATCCAATTCAAGAGGTTCAGACTCTCCCTCTTTGTTAAGTGCTTTTACTCTGAATTTATATTTCTTTCCTTTTGTCAAACCTTCGCATTTGAAAGACGTTGCGTTTGGACCGACTTCTCCGGCGGGAACCCATCGTCCGGAGTCGACATCCATTTTCTCTATTTGATAGCCTTTAAGTTCAGAACCGCCCAAATCTTTTGGTGGTTTCCATTTGATTTTAGCTGATTCTGCGAATACCTCTTCCACAACAAGAGGTCCTTCAGGTGGAGTGGGTTTGTCCAACACAACCACATCTGCGACTGCGCTGCACTCACCCGAACTGTTCTTCAAAGAGAGTCTAAATTTGCCGGAATCTCCTCTGACTGCCTGTCTTATTATCAAAAGAGTCGATTTGGGAGTATTTTCAATAGTGATACGACTCGATGTCTTTATTTCATTAGAGTTGATATCCCAGATCACCTCTGGTGCGGGCTCTCCTCCAAAATGAATATCATATTTAATGACTGCCCCCTTCTTGACCACAATATTCTTGAGATCGTCACCAATAATCCAGGGCTTAACAAATCTAGCCTTCACTATCACAGTCTTAGTGGCATCACTGGGCTCTCCCGGACCGGCTTTGTTCACAGCTTTGACTCTGAACTGGTACTGCATATTCTCTTTAACTGCCGGTGACTTCACCTTTCCTTTGAGCTGATCGGCGGGTACTTCCAAAACGTTAATCCAATCCGAACTGAATTTGTCTTTGGCCTCAATGATGTACTTTTCAAGTGGCGCTCCGCCATCTTTTTCGGGCGGTTTCCACGTGAGGTCGACGTGATCTTTGTCCCAATCGACGACTTCCACGTCTTTTGGTTTTGATGGTTCGTCGTACGGGTCTTTTGCCAAATAAGATTTGGGAGCAGTCAATGGCTCTGAAGAACCCTTTTTGTTGACGGCTCTGACTCTGAATTTGTATTCCTTCTTCGGGACCAAATCAGTGCAATCCATTCTGCAGTCTTCAGTTATTCCAATCTCAACCCAACCGTCTTTTCTGGAAAGGTCTTGACGTTCGACCACATAATGAAGAAGTGGTAGACCTCCGTTGTCTTTTGGTGGTTTCCAGGCCAGTTTGCACCGATCCTTGAATAAGTCGGTTACTTCTAAAGGCCCCTCAGGAGGTGAGGGCACGTCCACAAAGTTGATTTTGAGCGGTGTCTTTGCCTCTCCCTGAGAGTTAGCCAAACTGAAGTCGTATTTACCAGAGCTCTCTCGAGTCGGCTTTTTGAATGTCATAATTATTTTATCCTCTTTAACAACAATATCCACCTCTTTTGAACTGACGGGAACTCCGTTTAGAGTGAGTTTCGGCAAAATATCTGAAGTTCGAGTTCCGGATACTATTCAAACAGAAAATCAAAATATTTTCAGAAAATTGTCACTAATTTTGAAAATAAAACCTTTATATGGAATCTCGATAGTGAAGGGTTTGTTGGCCTCTCCCTGAAAGTCAGTTTTGTCGAGACGTAACTCTGGTTTCTTTTCAGCCTCTTTCACATCTACTTTACAGCTACACTTCAATCCCTTTTCTGTGAGTACACTATATTCTGCGATGTCCTCCATTGTGGCCCCCCTTATGATGAGTTGTTGTTTGCCATCATCATGGTACTTTATCGATATTCTGTCAAAACATTCATCACTACTATCACTACTGTTCTATCAGTATATGATTGGGTTAACCGCGCGTTAATACTAAATACCTATCACTCGGCCTCAATTCCTCCCCATTCTTGAACCATTTGACCGGTGCCTTCTTCTCAAGCATTTCCACTTCTAGAACAATGTCTTCTCTTTCGAGTACTGTCTTATCGGACAACTTCTTGCGGAACTTATTTGAAGCTAAAGACAGAATCAATTGAATTGCAATCGAATTAATTAAATAAATGAAAAAATAGTTATAAAACAAAACAAAAGATAATTTGTCTTCAATTGAGACATACGTTCAACGATTGTCTCGCATTCAGTTTTGTCAGCATTTGTAGTACAGGTCCAATTGCCCTCATCTGTCACTTTGGCCTTTTTTATTATCACTTTACGCTTCCTTCCGTCTGAGATTATTTCCAGTTTCTTAGGGATGGCTTTTAATGGCTGTCCGTCTTTAAACCACTCGACCTGAGCGTACATATCATCGACTTCGCACTCTAGTGTTATGGTCTCGTTTTCAGTGGTCCTCAAACTCTTAAGAGGTTTGACAAAAACGTATTGTTTGTTAGTACAGACAACTTCTGTCTTTGTCTGTTCCTCAGGGCTTATACGACATGAGTATTGGTCCGAATCAGCGATAACGCAGTTTTGAATGCGGAGGAACTTTTTGCCCAAAGTATCTTGATCTATTTGGTATTTATCACTCGGTTCTATACGATTTTCACCCTTGTACCATTTAACCGGTGCTTTGTAATGATTGGTTGTGCACTCGAGCACAAGTTCACGGCCGGTGAACTGTTCATATTTCTTCTGTAGGGGTCGAATGAATTTGTAGACCGGGTCTGGTTTGTCGACATCGAGCATAGCTGTGCACGAAGTCTCCAGACACTGACATTTGTATTGTCCTGCGTCATCTACACGGGGCTCTTTAATCTCAAGCACGTGTAGATCACCTGTGCTGGTCATCTGGTATTTCTTTCCCATAAATAATTCAGTCCTTCCTTTAAACCATTTGGCTTTTATGCCGGACTTGGAATAGACGGCTTCGAATCTGACCATTTTGTCTTTGCCTTCTTTGACGTGTTGGTCTTGAAGTGGTTTTATGAAGACATCCGGTTTCTGTGGACAACAATTTTAACCACTATTTTATATCTCAAACAATTCATGCATTGAATTAACAAATTATATAACATTTTGTCATTGAATTCATGCAAAGTTCACAAAAGTATACATTAATTCAATTGTCATTCTCTGCATCCAAAGAATGGATCGAAGCAATGCTCAGAGCAATTGGTGCACACAAAATGAGCACAACATCATACACAACATCATACATAACAGTACACAATATTACACATTTTGATTAATTTTTGGTTTATACACATATATATGACTTTTATTACAGAATATTCCGTTTAAAAGACAACAATCAATAACCGGAGGAATGTTTTGCTGATATTTTATAATAAAAGCTTTACAGAACAGACACAGAAAGACAATAAAAGAACAAACGAGTGGCCAATTCGACGACGGTTTCACATATATTGATCATCAGTGGTAATGTAATCATCAGATCATAAGCTGCCATACATTCAGTCTTTCAGTAAATTTGATTTAATTGAATGAAAAACATAAACACAACGAATCAATCGGTTATCAAACCTCTCGATGTTTTTTAACTGCTTGTAATGTCGGCCAATCAGGTATTATGTCTGCAAGAGATGGTTTCCTTGAATTCAGAGGACTGGGGGCTCTCAGTTGGTCCTTTTGTTTTAAATTGTTTAAAGCACACGAAGATGTTTGAGCCCAGAGTTAACACAAATAAAATGTTTGCGAACAGAAAGAAATGGCCAAAAATGACAATTAGTAGCGGAACTACTATAAGAAGTAATACTAAAGTTATACAAATAATTGCAACACTACAGGAAAGACAATTGGAATGAGTTGGATCAACTATATTATACAATATGATAGTTCATTTTCTAAATGGATGGATAAACTTAATGGTAAACTAAGGAATTTTACTACTTTCAACTATTTTGCAAATATTTCTCAACTAATTAATAGCAAAGCCATGGATTTTGAGTGGGGTTTAATGGGTTGACATATCGTTAGTACTTTGGTTTGGTTTGCAAAGCATTTTTGAAAATAAAACTTTTGAACAAACCCTTGAAAATAGAGAAGTTTTACGAAGAAGTGCTGACATTTTAATTGTGATTTTTATCCAGAAATATGTGATGAGAGGAATAGATAAGAGATATTCCGAAAATTCATTTAAATATTTGTGAGAAAATCAAACGAATAATTGTTTAACATTTAGACACAAAAACACATAAACACAGATATTAGTCATTAATTATAATCAATTAAATCATTTCAAAAGTCATTAAAAATAATTATCAAAAATAGTTTTGGTTTCAAAGCATTCCTCAGTTTTTAATTAAATCTAATTTCAGGCATAAAAGCGATTGAGATTTCAATTGCTTTTTGTTTGAATCCATTCTTAAACACAGAATCAAAACTTCAAATTCCGATTACTATTAATCGATTGCCTCTTATTATAACAAATAACTAAACTTTTAATAAAAACAATATTTGAAATGTTTTGGCAAACCTTTGTCTCTTTGAGAGAGGCTCTCCGTTCGTCTTCAGTTGCCTTAAGATTACCCCAATCGGGATCTTCATTGTCTTTCTTCCACTTTGCGTATTGTTTAGCCTTAAGCATAGCTCGGAAGTCCATTCCACTGTCATCTGAGTTCAAACCAAACAATTATTTCAAATACTTTTATCGGTTTGTAATTTGTGTTATGAAGTGCTATCTCTAAACCACTAAAAACGTTTACTTATAATTAATTTAATAACCCTTTCCTCTAATCTTAATATAAAAGAATAGAAAGTTTATTCTGAGTAATTAAGTACAGAATTAGTAGCACTTAATGTCATAATGAGTGATGACTTACCACTTACGAAGACTTTGATATTACAACTGTCTTCACCAAATGCATTGTAGGCAAGGATTTTATACTTTCCCTCATCGGCCGGTTTGGCTTTTTTGATGCAGAAGTATATGGTGTTGGTCTCTCCGTCGGTAACAATTTTAAACCGTCCCCCTTCAAATATTTCCTGACCCTCTTTGAAAAACTTAAACTGTGCCAAAGGATTGCTCTCAACTGTTGCCTGAATTATAGCAGTCTTACCGTCGACTGCACTAACACTCTCTACAAACTCTTTAATAAGAGGGGGTCCCTCATCACCTGTTAACCGAAGAGCTGTGGAGGGCTTATCAGAAATATCTACCTCAGCAGCTGACGCACGCCTAACATCGATACTACCCTTCCTAAGCATAGTAGATCCGCGCCTGATTTCCAGCATTTCGCCCGGCCTCAGTTTTTTAGTCTGACCCGTGTCATCCACCGCCAAACCCTTTTCATCTGCAACAATAAGTATTGAACCGCGACGTGAGCCGCGCGGACTAAGAGCACCGGGAGGGATATCTACAACCGAATCGCGTCTATCACTATCTATAGAATCTTTTCGATCTAATTCTGGCGTCGGTTCTCGAACTATAGGTATTGGATGGGATATCGAACCTTTTTTCGCGAGAGAGACAGACTCGGGCTCTGCTATCGATGGCACCACATTTTCGCGTTTTGTCTTAACCGACAGCCGCTTCTTCGGCTCTCCTTCAATAAGGAGGGAATCCTTTCTCTTTTCGTCTGTTTTGTCGTTAATATTTTCTGCATTTTTATCACCGATTTTCTTCTTAATCGAAAGTTTCTTCGGTTCGGCTGCTTTTGTAGCCATACTTTCGGCGGTTTCTTCTTCTGGTTTATTAACAGAAAGTCTTCGTTCTTCTATTTGTTTTGCTTCAGGAGTTGGTTCCTCCTTCTTCTTAATTGAAATTCTTCTTTTGTCTTCGGGTTTAATTTCAGGTTTTAATTCTTCGACTTTTTCTGGAGGTTTAACCTCTTCTTTCTTCTTAATAGATAACCTCTTCTTAGGTTCAGGTTCTGGTTCTGCTTTGGTTTCTGGTTTAGTCTCTGGTTTTGGTTCTTCGTTAACCTTTTTCTTAATAGAAATTCGTCTCTTCTGATCGACAGCGACTTCTGGTTCTAACTTAGTCTCAGGTTTAGATTCAGCGACTGATCCGGGTTTAGTCTCTTCAACTTTCTTGGCTTCAGTCGGTTTTGGCTCTTCTTTTTTCTTTATGGAAAGTCTTCTCTTTTCTTCCGGTTTTGTTTCTTCCGGTTTGAGATCTGTTTTAGTTTCCTCAACAGTTTTCTCCTCTACGACAGTCTTCTTCTTAACCGATAATTTTTTCTTCGGTTCTTCGAGTTCTTGTTTTGGTTCTAATTTTGTTTCGTCATTAATTTGTTCCTTTTTCTTAATAGAAATTCGTCTCTTTTGATCGGCAACTGGTTCTGGTTCTGGTTCTGCCTTAGTTTCTGGTTTAGCCTCAGGTTTGAGTTCTTCGTTGACTTCTTTCTTCTTAACCGATAATTTCTTTTTCGGTTCTTCTGGTTCTTGTTTTGGCTCTAATTTTGTTTCGTCATTAATTTGTTCCTTTTTCTTAATAGAAATTCGTCTCTTTTGATCGGCAACTGGTTCTGGTTCTGGTTCTGCCTTAGTTTCTGGTTTAGCCTCAGGTTTGAGTTCTTCGTTGACTTCTTTCTTCTTAACCGATAATTTCTTTTTCGGTTCTTCTGGTTCTTGTTTTGGCTCTAATTTTGTTTCGTCATTAATTTGTTCCTTTTTCTTAATAGAAATTCGTCTCTTTTGATCAGCAACTGGTTCTGGTTCTGCTTTAGTTTCAGGTTTGGCTTCTGGTTTAGCCTCAAGTTTTGGTTCTTCGCTAACCTCTTTTTTCTTAATAGAAATTCTTCTCTTTTGATCGACGGCTACCTCTGGCTCTAACTTTGAGTCAGGTTTAGATTCAGTAGCAGTTTGTGCTTTTGTTTCTTCGAGTTGTCTTAGTGCTTCTTTTTCTTTAATCGAACGTTTCTTCTTAGGTTCTGGAACAGGTTCTAATTTAAATTCTTTGACCTCTTCCTCGTCCTTCCTATTGATTATTTTCTTATCCTCTGGTTTAGACTCTGGTTTAGTTTCTTCGATGATTTTCTCCTCTTTTTTCTTAACTGAAAGCCTTTTCCTTTCCTCGACTTTCTCTTCTGGTTTAGGAGTGGATTCTTCTGATTTGAGCGATGATTTTCGACTTTCGGGTTTGATTTCACCGTTAGTTTTATCGACAATACTCTCCCTTTTCTTAATAGAAATTCTTCGTTTGGGCTGTTCTTCAGTTTTGTTATTTTCTTCGATTTTAAGACTGGCTTTCCTTTCGTCAGTCTTTTTGTCGTCTACTTTGATATCTAATTCGTTTGTTTCGGTTTTCTTTTTGATCGAAAGTTTTTTCTTTTCTTCACCTTTTTCTTCAACTTTTCTGACTTCTTCTTCCTCTAGTTTCTTGTCTTCGACTTTTTTGGCCTCTTCTTCGGCCTTTTTCTTAACCGATAATTTTTTCTTTCCGGTTTTTTCTTCCTCTTCGGTCTCGACTTTCTTTTTACGACCCTTTTTCTCCTCTTCTTCTTCCTCTTCGATTCGCTTTTTGCGGTTACGTTCCGATTCTTCTTCTTCCTCTTCTTCTTCGACTTTCTTTTTGCGAACTCTTTTCTCTTCGAGTTCTTCTTCTTCTTCCTCTTCCTGTTTGACTGAAATAACTGTTAGTCTTGCGTTGGATTCTTCTTTGCCGTATTCGTTGATAACTTCGACAGAGTATTCTCCGCTGCAATCAGTGGTTAAGTTATTTATAGTGAGTCTCGAAGTGGAGTCATCCGAATAGATTTTATATATACGACTCTCTTTGATAACTTTCTTGTCTTTATACCAAATAACGGTTATCTTTTTGGTCGATTGATATCTCACTATCAATTCGATGGTCTCTCCGGCTTCGGCGGTCTATTTAGTGAAGAAGTGTTAGATTTTAGTCAATAAATCCAAACAAATAATAATTATAATCCAATTAAATGAAGTTTAAGAACAAATCACTGATAAAATCCTATTTCACTGATAAAGTAGGGCAGGTGTTCAACCTTGAATGCCCTTGGATTGGATCAATTAGGAGTGAAATACACAGAACTTAACACTTAATGAGTTCGTCTCAGTCTTTATGGCAATTACTCCGAAATTATAGATTCATTTGAAGTGAATTATTGAGACATTATTTGAGTGATTAATCCATAATTGGTTTTTGAAATGATTAGGATTAGAGTGAAATCGGGAACAAATCATAAATTAATTGAAAGCGAATATTCTGTAGACGTAATCAAAATTTTAGATGAAATGCGAGAATCACTTCAAATATTTTCACTGAGAAAAAGGTTTTGAGAATTCCATTGAAAAGAAACACTTCTTTAGACTGTTTTCTAATACTAATTGCGAGCAAAATATTTTTGGAACGACTGAACGACTCAACCAAATACTGAACCAAAGACTTAACTAAAGACTAAAAATGTTGGAAAAGTATTCATAGTTTTGTTCCACTTATGAAAAGAAGAGAACATAACTCATCAGATGTTTGCTTACTTCTGATCTCAGTTTTTGGATGAGTTTAGGCTTAGAGCCGGTGTCAGCCTTCTCTTTGACTGAGGCCTTCTTTTTGTGCTGCTCCTCGTTTTGCTCCTCCTGTTCGTCATCAATCGTAACATTGATGGCCTGGGAGGTCACTTCTCCCTTTTCGTTTTTGGCAATCAATGTATACATGCCTTTGTCGTTAGCACCGGGTTTATCGATTTCAAGTGCGATAATATACTCTCCTTTATTCTCTTCCCTAACTATAATCTGATGTCTGGAGTCCTCTTTAACAACAGTTGACTCTCTTTGCCAAATGCAATGCGGTTTACCTCCCGATTGAACCATACATTCAATAACTATTTTCTGTTGCCTTTCCATTCGGATCACTCTGGGCTTCTCCTTAATTACCGGAGCGACTAATATATCAATAAAAATATGAAAATACATATTTTGAGTGAATTTTTATTTCTTTTTAAAATCAAATTAAAAATGTTTTTTCGGTATATTTTTGGCTTACTTTCAATATTGAGCGTCAGATTTGCATTACTCTCACCCGCGCTGTTCCTCACATTACATCTGTAAATCCCAGAATCTTTAGGCTCCGGATCTGTTATTTCCATTCGGATCACATAAATGTCATTCTCTTCTCTTATTGTTTGCGTTATTCTTCGGCTTTGTTTTACTAAACTGTTCTCATAGTACCACATGATATCCGGTTTAGGCTTTGCCCTCACTCTGCACTCCATTATTATTAGTTTTCCGTTTTGTTCGGACACTATTGTAGGCTTTCCAACAAATGTGGGGGCGATTCCGTCCCCTTTGGTGGTGCCCTCGATTTGAAGTTTGAGATTAGCGACGAGTTCACCATTCTCATTTGTTATTATGCACTTATAGTCGCCCCCATCATCTCCGGTCGGATTCTGATTCAAAATTTATTAGTTTTTTATTTTAATCCTAAATTGAGAGTCAATTGAAAATACCTCGATATCCAATCTAATGGTATATTCCTCTTTGGATTCACTAATGACAGAACTCCTGCATCGGGTGGTCTCTCTAATAAGAGTAGTCTCTTTATACCATTTAGTGATCACTTTTGTGGTGGATTTGATTCTACATTCCATTGTAACACTTCCTTCCTTTGGAATGATTCGTGGCTTTTGAACAAATACTGGCGATAAGTCTTCTTCATCACCGGCTTTCAGATAAACAAATTTCAGATCAATTGAAGTCTTAATTAAAATGTATTTTAATTGAATTACTTTGAAAGTTGAGCGCAATATTAGCGTTGGATTCTCCCAATTCATTGATTGCATTACATCTATAATTACCGCCGTCTTCTGTGGTCGGATCAGATATCTCGATACAAAGAATGTACTGATCTTTTCCGGCCTCACTTTTTCTTGTCTTATATCTGGTGCCATCTTTTAATGCTTTGGTTCCGTGAAACCAAGTTATTTCTGGGAAGGGATGCGCCTCTAAAAGACACTCTAATATAAGTGTCGTCCCTTTTTGCTTAATTGTGGGCTTTTTTGGAAATCGAGGCGCTTTGCCATCCGGAACATCAGGTTTGTCTTCATCAAAGTTTAAGTTAATGGTCGCGTATCCGTCTCCGTGTTCATTCTTTGCCACAACCTTATACTCACCGCCATCTTCAGCACAGACATCTACTATGGTTAGTGATGCCAATTGATTGTGTTTGTCTGACATTAATATGCATTTATGTCTGGAATCTTCTTTAATATTTCTTCCCTTATGAAACCATTCTATGGTTGGGTTGGGATCGGCTACTAATCGACATTCAAATGTAATTCTTGAGCAATCGTCCGACTGCTTTATCACAGGCTTTTCGGTGAAAGTGGGTCGGGCGCCGTCAATAGGAAGTGGCGCCTCATCATCTGCAGAACCAGTGTTAATCAGTTGCAAACAATTTGTGTTTTTGTCGATCAATTAACTCAATATTTACTTACCGTCAAAGTTAAGAGTAATGGAGGCATTGCTTTCCCCCAATTCATTTTTAGCGATCACCTTGTATTTACCGGCGTCTTCCACATTTACATCCATGATCTGCATAATAGAGTGGTAGCCCTTTTCCCTCTTCTCAAGTGTGGCCTAAAACCAAAATTTTGGCAAAATTTAATATTTTATAAAAAAAATTCTGATGTGAAGTAAATATCATTTTTGTTTTGATCTAATTTAAGAATATTCTGTTCTTCGAGTAAATAATGAAAAAAATAAATTAGTGTTAAGTTTTGAGAGATCTCTCGAAAAGTCAATCAATGGGTTTAAGAAAATATTGTTATTTCGTTATTCGCCTCAAAATTGATTGATTTCACAGATATTTTAATCGAAGTGAAAACAAGTGACGAATGAATTATAAATAATAATCGAATAGTTTTGTGTCAAATCATTTCAAATCAGTTTTGATCGTAATTGGAGTCGCGATCTGTGAAATTGCAAGACTTTGCAGAACTTGAATCTCAGCCAAAATACTGGCAAAAAACCAAATGAAAGGCTCTGAATGTGAGCGTAATTTAGCGTAAATTAATATACGCTATAAGTGTGTCATTCGCTTAATGTTTTGTTTTCCGATGTCTTCTTTGGGTCAGAATTTATGCTAATTCTAACCATAAAACTAAGCCTTCAAAACCCCAAACAGTTCTCTAATCTCTCAGCACTTCATTAAATTAAGTATTAATTGAACCGTTTTTTGCTTTTTTTACAACTAAATTAAACAAACAAATTAAACACTGATTTTTCAAATCTTGGATAACATCGTAAACACAGCTATCGGTGGACTAAAACTTATTTTTAGCCCCTATTCTGAGTGTTGAGCAACAGATAAGACGGTATTTGAGAATTCGATACTTTGCCTCTTCTTGAGACTTAGTTGTGAGGAATTGGTTTGTTTTCAATTTATAAACTTGTTAAATCACTCAAAACCCATTATTCAAGACACAAATTCTAAGTCAAAAATGTAGTAGACACTTTTAATGATGTGCTTTCCTGACTTTCCAAATATTTTTCACTCAGTTTTTGACAGAAATTTTCTATGTTTTAGAATTTATTCGTTTATTCGTTGACTAAAATTCCGATGACTTTAATCATAATAAAAAGTTACACAAAAAAAACTATTTTTGTTTTTAGTCTACGGGTTGTGTGTTGTGTTGCCTGCGCTCACCCCTCGAACACAACACTCAACAATATTTAAGAAGACTTATGATTTATGAGGAACTGTAAGAATGGCCTTAATATAAATGCGAGAGAATATAAAAGACACAAAATTTTATTTTTTGCTCAAAATATTTCATTAGTTTTGGAAGAGATCGACTCATTTACTTTAAGCAATTCCCAAACCAGTATAAAAACTGCACAGACCGTATAGATCATATAGACTATATAGACCAAGATTATTTTGAATTCTCTTAATTATGTATTTTTAAAAAATACAAAACACTCTTTGTTTCCAAAGAAAGCAATGTAACTAAAGTAAGGCCAAACTTTTTATTAATTAATTCATCCAAATAATTGTTTAAAAATATTTACTCAAAGAATATTCTTAATCTAAATATTGCGATAAATAAGTATAAGTGTGAATAAGTTATGTATATTTCATATATTGGAGACCACTTATACAAGAATCAAATCCAAATGCGAGTCACAGATTGTAAAAGGAGAAATGCCAAACTAATCAATTCAATTGAATTAAAAATTTACACTAAATGTTAATTTAATCTAAATATCAATCTAAACATAGTGTTTTGCTTTACTTTATATTCTGAGACAATAATCTGAGCAAGTATTATTATTATTATTATTACTATAATTCTGCCAATTTTAAAAATATCATGTTTCATGTTCTTGTTTTATTCATTTGTGAAAGAATTGATTTATAATATAAATTCCGGTAAAAAAATATAACAATATAAGAAATATGAGTTATTTCTGTGATTTGAACTAATTTCGATTTTTTTTGGCGCAAAGTCTGGTGCATTCGTCAACACTTGTGCCTCTCTAGTGATTCTATGAACGATTCAATCATAACAATCACTGATTGAAATATAACCTAATTTACAAACATTTGTTGAATTTATTTATTTATCAAATTGTATTATAAAATTGCAAACTATTACAAAAATTCAATAGTGGGCAAACATAAGTCACAACATCAAAGCTTTTTGGCAAAATAGATCATTAAAGTTAATTTTAATTTGCGGAAACTCCCACATAAACTCTAAGACCTTTGACATTATTCGTTATCTATTCAAGGAATAGGATTGTCGTAAATAAGGTTATATAATAGAATTAAAAATATTGGTTTTCTAATGTCTAAATGTAATCGATACTTCTAATATGATTTAAAACATTATACACCTGGTAAAACAATTTTAAAAATCCTATTTAAAATTCTTTGTGTCTAATTATATAAGAAGTAATTAGAAGTAATCGGATGACAGTCTGAATGGATTAGAATAAGAATAAGAGGTTTAAATCAAATTAATGATAAAAATAATGGTTTGGCTGTCTTTACAATACAATTGCATTCAAAGAATATCATCTCATTTGTGTTTTGGAGACATTCAACTGTTAGTCGACTTTTCTTATTCTTTTGATGAAAATTGAACCTCAACTCTGTCTCAAATAAATGTGTCTCTCATTTATTTTTGTCAATTTACCACTTCTTCCTCTGTAATGTGCGCTCAAAGCATTACAAGCGTTACAAGAATAATAAGAATAGAAATTCTTTGTTTAATTAAAAAGAGTATAGTCATACTATGGTGAATTATCAAACTATTTTGAGATCTTTTTTTTATGAATATAATTAATTGAAATTTCAATTTAATATAAATTAATTCAATAAAAGTTTTGTTTTCATTTTTGATATTCCAATGATTTCGATGAATAAACATTGGCTTAAAGAGTGAGTAATTTTACTGATTATTAACTTTAAATCAATTGAGAGCTCAATGTTTGGTAAGTTTTATAAATATTTCGATTGTTTTTCGTGTAAATTGAAAATTATTTAGTTTATAATTTGTGAAAAGTCTGGAAATTGCTTTAAAAATGTTAGAGTCAGCTCATTTTAGCTCATTTTAGCACATTTTAGTTGATTTCAAACAGAATTGTCAGATCAACTCAAAACTGTTGGTTGTCTTAAAGTCAGAAACGCTTATCATTTGGTTTTGAATTTATTAATATTTATTCATAACTTAAACTTAACTCAAATATCAAAAACATTAAGAATATTATTTTCTTGGAATATAAATGAAAATCTTAACTATTTTAACGTAAAAACAAATTTTTTTCCAACAAAACAAAAATAACAGAATATAAACACACATCTATACAAAGACTCATAAGAAACTCTGGTAATACTGTAACTATAATTTGTAATGTGAACAGATCTCAAAGGAATAATGAAATACAAATCAGCCATCTTAAATAATATTCATCATTTTTAAAGAATTTGCTCAAGGTTAAAAGGAGCCTTTTAATTTAATTTAATTTGCAAAGCAGAAATTTCTTTTCACTCTATTTTTTTAACACGAATATTGAAAAAGAATTGTGATTAATCAAGAATATCTGGTCACTAAAACTGTACTATGGAAATCATTTATAAGTTTTAATCTCAATTGTTTGTGAGGCATTCCTAATTTTTCAAAATTTTCCTAGCTTTATTTTAAGAGATATTGTTTGATAAACATTGATTGGGGTGATATTTATCCCGTCTTTTAGTCCTAGAGTTAAGAGAAGTGATAAAATTATTCGCTATTTTTTGTTTTGATTTATTGATTGACAAATAAGCTATTTGGTAAACTCAGAGGAAGGTCTTAATGACGAAAATTTTGAGGCAAATAAAGAATATCTGTCGAAAATATCTACATATTTAATCTTAAGCCACAAATACAGATTTGTATAACTCATATTTTATAGTCTACTCAATGGCTATAATAATAATAATAATAATAATAATAATAATAATCATTTAGAACCTCAAAAAAAATGTATAAGGTTTTGTATATGTATTTGGTATTAATTTAAAGCTGAAATACAGCCGATGTATTATATCCGATATTTTAAGAATCATTTCCTATCTTTTGTTCATTGATTAAGGCATCAAAGTTTGTGTGTTAAGTA
>JAQIXD010000472.1:0-26367 GCA_034699985.1 Minunthozetes semirufus
TCAGTTAATTTAACTTTGGATAAGAAATACAAAATCGAGTGGAAAGACAACCAAAAATGCAATCTTTTGTAATGTCTATGAAAACAGATTATAAATAATTAAGAAATAAAAAGATTATTTTTAATTGAATATAAAATTGAGTTTATTTTTAATAAAATTATTTCTGTTTTAATTAGTTTTCGATTAAATAATAAAAGTAATAAAAAGTTTAATTTTTAGTAAAATTTAGTTAATATTTGATTAAAGCGTTTCTTCTGATTATACGCATTGAATTTCGAGGCAAAACATCGACAATGAAGAGCCCGGAATCTATTTGTCTAATGGGTTCTACCCTATCATTTACAAAATTTATTAAATCCAGATCTGTTATATCAGATCCAGGCTTAAGTACTACAAATATTTTGAATGTGTTATTCATTTCTTTCAAACTGTTATTATTGATCTTCTTTTCTATATTACTATTAATGTCTTTCTCTTCATCTGATTCATTGCCTGATTCTTCATCAGAATAGTGACAATAAATACCAATAACTGTGACGTCCACCACATTCGGGTTCGACAGAAGTAGAATTTGCAATTCGTTGGGACAGTATATCTGGTCCTCAATGAAGATTATATCGGAAACCTTTGACTCGATATAGAGATTTCCCTCATTATCGTAATAACCGAAATCATTTGTCTTAAAATAGCCGTCACTTGTATTAGAGTCAACAGTAGAAGTGCTACCAAAATATCCAGGACTCAGTTGTTTACTTTTGACCCATATTTCACCCAAACGATGGGCTGGAAGTGGTTCTCCAGAAGATATGTCAATTATCTTTAGGTCAGTTCCAGGAATTAGTTTTCCGACGGAATAACTGTTTCTTTCATATGATTTACTTCTGTATAAACACGATATGATTCCGGATTCTGTTGTCCCATAAACTGAATAAAAATTATTAAATTTAATTAAATGTTAAGAAAAGGTATGCATTCAATGAATTACCGCATCTGAAGTAATGACATTTAAACATATTCTCGACTCTGAGTCTGATTTGGTTATAGTCTTCGAAAAGACCAAAATATATTATCTCTTTGACACTCGAAATGTCAAACATTAAATTGACCTCATTTTTGATCATCAATTCGATGTCAGTCGAGTATAGAATAAGTTTAGAGACTTTATATTTCTCGACGCTTTCTAAATATGAAGTGCTGTTTGACTCAAACGTTCCCTCATTTATCACAATTTTAGAGCCACTGATAATAGAGTTCAAGAAGAATGAAATTCCGGACATTTTGTCGAAAGTCAACGAAATAATGATGTCTTCGCTATTATTCAGTAATATATCTGTGTTTTGCATTTGAATTACTGATTGAATTAAGTTTGAGTGACTTTTAGTAACAAGTTTTCTGATGCCATCATTGGTACCACCGGTTAACTCAATAAGAGCTAAATCTGAAGGACTTCTTTCGACAAAAACTCTTTGTTCTCCATTTGTTTCGTTTTTTAACAATTGGTTAATATTAACAAAATTATTGTCCGATTCATGAGTTTGTTCGGCGATTATAAATGCCTTCAAAATGAAAGTTTCAATAAATTAATGAATTTATAGATAATGAGTAAAACATTACTTTGATTTCTGAGAAATTCTGAGAATTCAATAGTTTTGCGGCAGTTTTGTCGTTGTCTTTACCACAGAATAAAAACTTGAATTTTGTTTTAATAAAAATGTCTTCGATTTCCTCTAAAATAAATAAAAAATCGATTTATAATAAAATAATAAATAATTTGACAAATAGTACAAACCATAGGATGACTTTTCATTGATGAAAAGGCAAACCCCTCCAGCTGTCCAAACTGATAAAGGAGTGATTGCTTGAAGATAATGATTGGGAGCGAAGAAGCAAACAATGTCTCCATTCTTCAGCTGAAAGTCATTAATCAATGCATTTGCAATCACTTGCGATAAATCGTAAATTTTCTGTCCATTCAGTGAAATATCATTTGTGAAATCGATCTGAATATTAAAATCACTTTAAAATTTAGTTAATATTATTAACTTTATAATTAATTAGTAATAATTACTATTTTTATAATAATTTAGAAATAATTTAGAATTGTTTAAAACTTGAAAATTTCCATTTTATTTCATTTTATTTTATATTTTACTTAAAATTTTGAGAATTATTTTTAAAATTAATAATCGTTTGAAATAATTTGAAAATCAAATGGAATTAGAAAAACAAAAGCACTCAAAGGGTTGATAACCATTGATAGCAATTGAAGAGATGCCAGAAGAGGAAGAATTTGATGAAAAAACAACTGCTGTTCTTAAGCGCAAAGGCTATAAGATTTTGGAGAGTCTGGCATCTGGCAGTTTTGGACAGGTATACAAAGCTATTAACCCTAAGACTGAAGAATTATTTGCCGTAAAAGTAATGAATTTAGAAAAATGTAAAAAAGGCTTTAAAGAGAAGTTTCTTCCGCGAGAAATGGCGGCAATGATTGAAGTGAATCATCAGAATATCATTCAATTGTATGATATAATCCGAGCAAACAAAAGGTTATTCATATTTATGGAGTTCGCTGGCAATGGAGATCTCGCTCATTATGTAATAAAGAACGGACCGTTGAAAGAGCCGAAGGCATACATTTGGTTCCATCAGGTCTCAGATGGTCTGAATTATCTGCACCAAGAAGTACATATCGCGCACAGGGATATCAAAATTGATAACATTCTCTTGAATGACGAAAATATCGCAAAACTAACTGATTTTGGTTTTGCAAAGGAGTCCTATGACTCGGAGAACGACAAAATCATTTTCAGCGATACCTACTGCGGGACAGAACCCTATTATAGTCCACAGATTGTCAAAAAGGAAATGTATGATCCATTTATGGCTGACTGCTGGGCGATGGGAGTCGTCTTATTTGCAATGATTAACAATAAGTTTCCCTTTCAGTTCGGTCCCAAACACGGAGGACCGGCAGCAATGCTCAAACAACAGTTGAATCCGAATCATTTATCAACAAGGTATATCAAAGATTTCAGTAAACACGTCAAACATCTCATTAAGAAATTGTTAGAACCCGATGAAAAAGAAAGACTTGCCATGCAGGAAGTCCTCAGACACAAATGGATTAGAGAAAAGGGGAATTGTGAGTGCAAATAGGGTTTCCTTCTGTAGGGTTTTGCCATACAATCTATATTTCGAACTCATTTTCAATAAATTCAAATAAACTAAATTTGAAGTCAATTTATTCAGTAATTAATGACAAATAATTAGTAAATAGTTATTCTGTGCAAAACAAATCTAAGATAACATGTTAATGCTCCGGATGTGCAAACCCTACGATTATTCTTATCATTTCACAGCAATAATCACTAATTTTGAAAAATCTATTTTTAAACATTGGTTTTGATTAAAATATTTTTGTAATATTTTTACTTTTTTTCAATTCAACAAATAAAATATCTAAGTTAGTACACAATAGCCAAGTTTCGTTTATAGATAAATTCAAAAACATTACTTACGATTAGGTCTTTTTGTTTGTGAATAACCAAAGAGTCCAACAAATATTTTGACAGATTTTCATAATTGTTTTCATTCAATTCATACTTGGATTGAAGCAAATGTTCAGACATTTTGACGAATAATTCTCAGAATAATTGTCTGACAATTGAGTAAAACATTTGTGAAACAACTGAAGAGAGGAAACGAGTGTTTTGTTTCCCGAAACTGCAAAAGATGATTATTGCAGTAAACTATCGATTAATTTGTTTGTTTAACTCTCAGACTATTTTTGTAGTTTAGGAAACACTGGTCTAAAGATAACTGAATTACACATAAAAAGAGTACTTCGAACTCAAGTGCTGTTCTTGTGCTGAGCGAAGGGTAAACTCACGACAAGTGCCAAAACTTTTCTCATTTCAAAATAAAAATAAAATTCATTTAAAATGCAATAAAAGTTTCAAAGAAAACAAGTCATCAATTATTTCACTCCATAATAGGATCATCTTTTTAAAAATGCACAACAAATTCATTATCAACTCCACCACTGATGGCAAAGGGGCGGAACACAATTCCTTATAGATCAATAACCTTGATATTTGAATTTAATTAATTATTTAATTAAATGAAATAATTTAAAAATATTTTTTCAGCTAAACATAAGCGAAGTCAAATTGTTTTATCAAAACAATTTTTAGTGTATCTTGGTCATTGCCTAAAATACATTAAAAGTTTATTTGAATTGAATACTGAATGAGTGATAAAATGAATGGCAAACAGCATTACTTTTATATTCAACACATAATACAGAACTAATTAATTTGAAATAACTTTTAAACATATTTTCGTTCAATAAATGAGTAAAAAGTAATAACCATTTGATTGAAAGTTGATTTCAATGCAAAGAATAAAACAAAATATAAGACAAATGAATTCAAAGCGTAGGCTTTCAATGAAAAATATTTTAATTTAAGAGTAATCAAAATGCTCTCAACATTGAACTCATTTTCGACATATCCTCGGAGAAAAAGATTACTTTTATTTTTGGTTATTATTATTATGGTTTCAATAAATTGATAGAAAAGATAAAAATAATTCCAACATTTGATGCAATGAAACGGATATTCAGTGAAATGAATCAATGATTTCCTTTACTTCTGTATTAAAATTTTTATTTGAGTATTGATTACAATTTCAATCACTTATTAATCAAATAAATTACTGAAATATATTAACAAATGTTTGAACTGCAAAACGAGTGTCAAATCTAGAATAAAGGCTATAATTACTGATAAATCAGTGATAATATTCACTCCAATAACTTATTGAATGTTTTGAGTAAAACTATTGATAAGAATAGCATTTAATAACATTTAAGTCTATATTGAACTCAAAATAATACAAAATAATAGAGTAATGGAAACAATAATTGGTTCCGATTCTGTGCTATCATTTATCAGATACTCATTAATGACAGCAATTGGTCTGTCATTTACAACACACTTGTCTACCATTTGGACTGCCATCGAGAACTCCATCGACGATGATATTTACCACCAAAGAAATTCTTCGCTTCTGAACCTACAACTTATGATCTTCTCCAACAAATATACGAAAATCCGTTCATCTCTTATATTATTGCTATTAATTCAATGCGTTTTACCATTTGTTGGTTTATTTGCCTTAAATCAAGACTCGTCTCTACTTTTAATAATTTACTCCATATTTATGTTAATTTTATTTATAATTGAATTGAAATGTTTTGCAAATTATGTCCGATTATTCAGCCTTTTCTTTCATTATTGTTCGACACTACTAACCTTTTTGTTTTTACTTTCTTACAAATATAATCTTGATCAAAATTGATTTCTAAGTCTATTTAATTTAATTTAATTTAATTTAATTCCTGTTAAATGTTTT
The DNA here is from genome assembly GCA_034699985.1 of Minunthozetes semirufus. Lineage (NCBI taxonomy): Eukaryota > Metazoa > Arthropoda > Arachnida > Sarcoptiformes > Punctoribatidae > Minunthozetes > Minunthozetes semirufus. The sequence goes on from JAQIXD010000472.1 coordinate 5,416, forward strand.
AAACAAACAAATTCTCAAATTATACTAAATTTCCAAATGCTCTCAGAGGAGTAACTTTGACTGCCATAATAATCTAGTTAATTTATTATACCAAAGATAATCTTATTTTTATTGTTTATTCCGATTACAAACTTTTGTTTTCCATTTAATTCATATCAGACTTAAATCAATGTCTTCTCAAAAATCTATAAATTTTAAGATCAATTAATAAAGAGTTTTTAGTTTTGAATTTATATTTTTATAATTAAATGAACTAGTTAATTAATTAATTAGAGAAATATGTTATCAAAGTACAGTTTGTGGTCAAAAAAAAGTTAATTTAAAATAAAATGATGTAATTTATGTGAGCTCTCAATAAACGCATGGATTTCAGACGTCACCCAAAAAGTTGTTGTTTTTGTCACATGTTTTGAAAAATTGATTTTATTTTAATTGAATTTTAATTAAATCTTTGGATAAATTCAAATCAATTAAATTGAGACAATCTTTTAAATAATGACCAGATATTCACGAAAAAAGGGCCAAAACCCTCCCAATAGAAGAATCGGCAAAAGATGTCTCAAAACCAAAACTTACAAAAAAGATTTGGATTTAATTAAAGAGGGATTAATTAATACCATTAATGATAAAAACGACAAAAAAGAGACAATTGTCGACAACACCAATGAAGAGGACGACGATTTGGATCTACCGGCAAATGGACAGTACTTCTGTCAACACTGCGAGTGAGGAACCAATTGCTTACCATTTGTTTGATTAAAATTAATTTGATTTTTGATTATCTCTTAAATTAGTCGATATTTTATTGATGAAAAGGCTTTGAAAGATCACAACAGAAGTAAATTACATAAGAAGAGAGTTAAAGAGTTAAAGGATGTGCCCTACAGTCAAGAAGAGGCGGAACGGGCGGCAGGAATGGGTTCTTATGACTACAAATTCAGTGATAAAACAAAAACTAAGAAAAGAGAGAAAATGGAAACAAATTAAAGACTTTTTATACAAACATTTGTTTTATATTTCATTTAAACTCAGATTTTGTATATTTTCTGATCTAAAAGAGGGTTAACTCGAAGAATGTCTCGAAGAAAGTCTTAATGACTGAACTTCCTGTTCATAGATTTGTTGTCCTATCGATAGACATTGACCTCAAAGGAACTGCCGATTGTTTATCGTCCGGATCTTCACAATCGGAATATTTGCGTTCTCTGACGACATCTGATTTGCTCCCATTTCTGGCCGCAAATTCATTGGGAACGGGTCTCAGAGCTCTGTTATCCGGAGACGGAGGCGTCTCCTCTTGAAATTGACGCCAATTTTGCGGAAGAATTTTCTCCATAAGACGACAGACCCTGAAGTGAATCAAATCTTTGTCTACTTTTCGATCTCTATTGCCTTTTGTCGCAAAACTTATAATATTTCCGATAATAAGTGATATCAAGAAACCCATCGTCGGAACGAAATAAGGACTGATATGATTGAGAGCATCCATTCCTGTATTATAAATACATTTATTCTGTGCCAATGTTTTTGAATTTCACTTAATTTACCCTTTGGGTCGTAATCAGGTATTTTGTAGTGCGTTAATATGCTTACGGGCGCCCCCGGCATATACACAGTTATATTTTTGTCAGCGCAGGCCTCAGTACTTAAGCCTAACATCATTGTCGCCGGATTTCTCTTTTCAGATACCGCTCCGATTGTAATCCAAAGGCACATAATCTGTCCAATAATGAGAGCACTGCCGGCACCCCATTTGTTAGCCCAGGGAAAGAAGACTCCCAAACAAAAGACTGCAAACATGGGTCCCACTGAAGCTCCATATATACTGATTGCGGCCTCAACTATATTCTTACTCTCTTTGATTCCAAAGGCCAGAGCTATAGAGATGACACCTATGGCTGCGGCCAATAGTTTAGTCATATAAACGCTATACTTCTCGGGAACCCATTTAAGGAATATCTTCTTTGCGTAGTCGTCCCAAATGATTGACGCCATTCCGTTCAGACCTGAGGACAGAGTGCTCAGAGAACTACCAAAAATACAGGCGACAAACATTCCCGGAAGACCCTTATAATCGTCTTCAAAGATATCCATAACAAAGAACGGTAACAACTGGTCGGGTCGAGTGACTCGTCCCGTAAGCATTGGGTCGCAGTCGTAATAACGGGCATACATTACAACTCCGGCCAATACTGTCAAACTAATTATAAATACAAATCCGGGAACTGCACAATAGAGTGCTATTTTGGCCGACTTTAGGGAAGGCATACAGACTGCGCGCTGTACTTGCAATTGACTGGTGGCAAATGTGCCGCTCCATAGGATTGTAAAACCAAAGAAGAATATCCAAAAAGAGTTCATACTATAGATATCGAATTCCATGCTTTAAATGGTTTGAAAAGAAGTAAATTAATTGTTTGGACACTAAAATCAAATTCAAAATTACTTCCAGAATTCGATGCGACCACCAAGGTACGCTTTAGAGAAGGACTTAGCCATTCCTCCGGATATGTTTGCGCCCTTTATTTCAATTTTATTCAATTATTATTGAGTTTTAATTTTTTTGTGTCAATCAATGGCTTACTCTAACGATTACAGCCATAATTCCGAATAACATAATCGAGAACTGGAAGAAGTCGGTCCAAATCACTCCTTTTAGTCCTCCCATAGATGTATAGAGTGTAACGATAATACCAATTATGCAAATACTGGACGATATTGACATATCTGTTACAATGGAGAGTGCGATTGCCGGCGCAAACCTATCATTAAATTAATTGTCATTTATTTTATTTCGAAATAATTATATCGAAAGATCGCAAACAAAATGGACAGTTGTCTTAAATGATAGGTTAGGTATTGTGACTCACATTTCAACTCCAAAGAATGGGATCTGAAAAATATTATTAAAATCAATTATATCTGAAATGTTGAGAGTTAATGGTTGGCTATAGTTCGTACCCACGCCAGTAGTGTCGATATATTTGCTATTATTTGAAGATTTTTAGATTTGAATCTTTGGTGAAGATATTGATTAACACTAATCAGATTCATCTTATAATAGATGGGAATGAAGAGCTCACAGGCCAGTACAGCAGCGATAATCGATGGCAATACAACGACCCAGAACTGAGTTCCGGTCGCATAGACTACTACAGGAAACCCAATAAATGAAGTGCTCGGCAGAAAACTGGCCAAAATCGATATGCATACGGGAAATGTAGCCATATTTCCACCGCTATATCCAAAATTATTCCAATTAATAATGTGTGACTTATTTATGCCTTTTTTAGCTTTAATAGTTAATTACCCCCTCAAGAACTCGCCTTCGTCTGTATTCTTGCGGTCTTTCCACGCAAAGAATAGGCCGATTGACGTCGACATAACCAACATTCCCACTAAGACTAAGTAATCAACTGCTCCGAAGTCAGTCATTCTTTAGGATATTTCTTATACTTTCCTCCAATTAATTATATAATTATTCGATTCAAAGGCCGACAAATATTAAACACAATTTAATTTCATATCAAAAGACAATTTTATTCTTAACTTTGAATACAAAATATAATTAAAATAAAACCGGAAAACGATTTCTCTTTGAAAACACGCTTTTATTCGAAACTTATGTTTTGAGAAAAAATTAATATATTTTAAAGATTTTCTTAAATTTAATTTCAATGCATTTCTTGTGTTAATCAAAGTTTTGTATTTCAAACACTGTTTCGACTCTTTATTAAACTTTTAATTTAAAATTTGATTGAATTTCAATGTTTTTAATATAATTATCGTTTATTATATTACTTCTAAAGTCACTATTTTTCACAGAAAAATATTTCAATATTTTTAATAATGATTGAACTCGATATTCATATCAACACTTAATTTAGAACAAGAATCCCCAAAATTGTCAACATTTTCAGCTAATATTCCAATATTACTTACTATAAGAATATTGAATATAAAACGTGTCTTTTTGCTAATAACTGACCCATAACTGAGATTTATTGGATATGCATTAGTGATCAAGCTCATTTATATAAAGAAAATCACATTTATTTTCTCAGAAGCTTTGCGCTGAATAACCTTATTAAACCGTATTGTTGTAGTGCTCTCCTTTAGATGTTTAAATACCCGCGTCTTTGACCATCTCTTCTCTCACACACTTGATAACAAGAGTTCTACTGAATTAACACCTTTTTTGGTTATTCATATAAATCAAGAATAATTTAATAATCTATTTCATCTCATTTTTCATAACCACAAGAATACCCCACAAAATAGGGATTTCTTGAGATTCTGTAACTTATTCTGTAATTCTTGTATTAAACTCTTCGAAAGAAATAATAATACTTTTATTATTGATTTTCAATTATAATATATTTCTTCTAAATTTGAAATTATAATCTAATTTCAAATCTTTTGAAAATCTTTTTATTAATCCAATAAAGAATCGAAATATAATTCAGTCTTCAAATACTGCGATTCCTTTATAATAAATTAGTCCTCTGGATTTAAAATGTAGAATTTGATCTTGTATATTATTTAATAATCTGAGTTTATATTTGAAGAATAAAAGTTTAAATTTAATTTAATATATGGAATTATCTACCACCCTTATCCTTTGAAAGATTTACATAATCGAGAAAATATGAGATATGGGGTATATCTAAGTATATACAAACATTCTTTAATATTTTGGTTATAACTTATAAGATTCAAAAATAATAATTACAATTTCACTAAAAGTTATCACCTAGTTAATTTAGAATAAAGAACTTAAATAATGAATGAGAATGAAAATCATGTTTATAAGAAATGCACATGATAACATTTCTTAAAGTTCATTCACTATATTCACGTCTAGTCATCGTAAGTACTTATATTAGATTTTATTTGAATCTTGTAGAACACACTTATACTAAACTCATCTTCTAATTAATTTTGTCTCAGATGTCAATCAAACTGAATTTGGTTTTAATGTGTACAACAATTTTTAAGCCAAATTATATTTAACTTTTCTCATCAATTCTTGAATTTTCCAAAAGTAGTAAAACTATTTCTCCTTAAAAATCTAAAAAGTGAGTGATTGTCAATGATCAAGAATAAATATTAATATAAATGTAAAATGAGTATAAATATTATGTAAAATATAGAATTTTATCATTTAATTCTAAGATGAGAAATGCAGATTCGTTTTGACATTTGTTTTTGTATTTTTTATCTGAGAGACGTTTCAATAAAGTAACTCATTCGTGAAATTTAATTAAATTTCAAAATTGAAGCTCTTATTGAAAACTGAAAATTGGAAACCATGATACTTTGTCTTTATCTAAAAAGTGTTATCTGAAAGTATTAAAACAATTTTTAGTAATAAATCTCTAAAAATCTTTATATAAGCTCTACACCTACTCATCACATGATTTTACTTAATCCAAGATCAAGTTGTGTAACCAAACTTATGACAACTTAACCAAACAATTCCTAAAATTTACTAAACTTTGTTCGAAAATAAACTGAAATAATAGTTTTGTTTGTTTTTCTCACTTTTGCTTTTAATCGATGAAAATATTATTTTGAAAAAATAGTCTAATTATTTGAAAATATGTTCTCTTTTATGGCAAACCATTTGTAAGGTTATTATGTTTGAACTTATTGTGCAATAAATTAGTTTAGGGAAAGAAGTTTTCATTTGATTCTATTATTCTTTGTCTGTCTGTCCAAATGTCAGCCCATTCTCTGCTACAGTAACTGTTGAACCGGAATAACGCAAACCATTCTCACAATCCATTTGCAAATTGAATTATTATAAGAATTAAAGTAGGAATAAACAAAAGTTCAGACGTTCAGGGTTAAAAAAGACAAAAATCCGAATCAATTTGATTGTGGTCGATTATTTCGAAAAGATAATCAATAATATTGATTCAATATGAACGGTCTTTATTACTTTATTACATTATTCAATTCAAAAAATAATTATTTTGATTAGATTTTAAATAAAATAAACATTAATTAACACAATTTGTTAAATCAGTTGACCACTATGTTATGTTAGTCAGCAAAATATCTTGATGAATCTTTATTTAAAAATTTAATTTAATTTGTAATATCCACAGAATTGCAACAAATATCCAACAAAATAAATCTTTATTAAAAAATCTCTATTATCATTAGAGGTGATTTTCACCGCACATTTCTCCTATAGAATCTATATTAAAGATACATTTAATCTTTATTTGATTCCCTCAGGATATCAAATGAAAAATACATTATTTCCTAGTATTGAATAAAAAGATTCTACTCGACCTAGATCACCCTTTGAAATAGATTCTGTTTGAAGGTCTAGTCTCATCACAAATAAATCTGTGCTGGCTTTGGTAGATCATTTTGTGTGTTGAAGAAGGGCTAAAAAATAAAATATCAATCATAAAATTGTGTGCTTCCAAAGTATTGTCTTTCAAATGATTTTCAATAAAACATTAAACGCTTTTGTTTCTGCTTAAAAGGAAACATCAATTTTCATAAAACTCTTGGATTTTTTGAATCAATGCTATTGTTCCGCAAAAATGTATATCAAATGAAATGAAGAAAATTGTTTTGACTTAAACTTAATGTTAAAAAAATACTTTATTTTATATTTTTATTCTTCTGTTTGTGAATTGTGGTTCAGATTTGAAAGAAATGTTTAATTGAATTAAAATAAGCATTTATTATATGGTTGTCTAAAACAAGTGAAACCAATACCATTATAATTATTTGATGTCTTTCTGGGATCCAATTTACCAAATGGCGTATAAATGCGTACTTCTGTTCTTCACTACTATTGATCCAGATTTCAACGCTCTGTTTGTGACGATTGAGACGAAGTTTGAAGAGATTCTGCACTTCTTTGCTCACAAATCCACTCTCTTTAAGCGCAAGTAATGCCTCAAAAAACTTCTGACACAACATTTGTATTATATTTTAAACAGAATTCACATCAAAAGTGTAATTCTATGGGATATTACAAATTAATGATTTTTTTGTTGTGAAAATACGGATTAATTTTTATTTGAAGGATGAAATTCATTGAAGAATTAGTTATTTATTTAACACAATTGTTATCATTATTAAAGAGTGAACAATTGGCTCGAGTACAGTCTTTTTATATGAAATGAATACTTTTTGAGCTCAAAGAGAAATTCAATAGCAATTTGTCTGAAATATAATATCTTAATGATAGCCATCCTTTTGACAGAGAGGTCTCATAAAGTGATCCTCCATTTGATGATCCTTTGAAATAAGTCGTAAACAACTTAATTATAATTCAAATAAAATTATTAATAATAAAAATGCATTTTATTATAATTTAATGATTAACTACTTTTATGTAAAAGTGAGATAAATTTCATTAATTTTTTATTCGTGTTATGACATCCCAAAAAAACTAAGCCATTGCTCGATATTTTCAAAATTCTTGTCTCCAAATGTTGAGAGTGTTATCCTTACGAATACCGGTATTGAATTCAAAACTAATATTAATAAATATTTAATTTTTTAACACGAATTCAAGTAATGATTAAAATATTTTTATATTTCATTTGTATATCGTTTTGGGCGTCACTTCATAGTTGGGAAGACATGAAAGTAAGACATTATTTTTATTCTTCAAATTGAATGAAATTATTTTCACTTTCAAACACTGAATATTCGAAAAAAGTGGTTAAATTGGAAGCAATGATCAGCATTCCTATGAATACCTATTCCAAAAAGAGTGTGCCGACAATCGACAGATTTATCACCGGTTCGGCTGAAGATATCGACCCTTTTCTGCTTTCTTTACGAATATATGGCTTCGATTTGTGTGTCTTTCGATATCATGAAAATGCAGGAAGTCGTAACTTTTGGCGAAATTCAATTACTCGGATGCTTTTAATAATAGCCATAAGTTTAGTGAATGTTCAGGCGGTTATTCACATAATCAGTTTATCCAGGAGTTACTCTGGAAAGAGATTCTATGATTTACTCAATGATTTGAGGTCTTTGATGCTCAAACTAACGATGGCTTTTGCGGTCGATTTCTGGTTATTTCATCGGAAGCGTAGGGCAGAGATGACTAATATGATCATCAAATGCTTCATTCAAACCGATTCCTCTAAACTACTCAAGAGTTTGGCCATCAAATGGACAGTATTCATGATTTTGGTCACTTTCTTGCATTGGGCCGCTTCACAGTTCTGGTTATCAACTCTATCCATACAACAGTATCGGAGATGGCTTCTTGTGGTCAACTGTACCGGCGATAGACTGCCAGAAGTTATAATTCATTTGATCGCAACACTGGATTCATTTGTATACCGAATGTACATTTATGGCAGTCGTTTCGCTGTTATGTGTGCCTACAGTCTGTTGTCTATACTTTTAGCCAAATGTATAAAACAATTAAACCGACTATTATTGGATCAGTTGGAGAGTGGGAACGACAATATTGTGTTGGACATGGATTCGTTCAAACGTCAGTTCAATTTGGTTTACAAAATGCATATTGAAATCGAGCACTGCTTCGGTCCTCTAAACTTCGTCTGGTTTTCAACACTGTTTGTCGTCTCATGTATTGACATCTTTTTCCTGGCCTGGAGTGCAGGCTCTGAATGGTTTCAGGTTTGGTCAACCATTGAGTTCTTGTCGATGATCATCTTATGGATGCCCCACTTCATAGTCGCCCACTACGCCTCTCGTGTGTCACTCGAGTCCAGACAGTTGAAGCTTAATCTCAAAGAGTTGTGTCGCGACAACGAGAGAATCAGACGTCTGATCATAACCCCCTCATATTACCCGAGATTGAAGCCCACTCTTAACAAAGTAGTCACTCTGGACAGCGAGTTCTTCTTGTCATTCATCTGCACTTTGGCCACATTCAGTGTAATGATGATCCAACTGAACCCGGAGGCGGTGGCAAAAGTCGGATGACTATCGGTTCACTCAATGACTGAACTCAACCTCACGAGAGCTAACATAAGTCAAACATTGAATTGTTTTTAAACCAATTCTTGAAATTATTTGTTTTCAAACATTTTCTCATAAATATCTTGAGCTCTAAAAAGAGATTATTTTTGAAAAATGAATTCTTTATGAAAAGAGATAAAGGAATGGAAAGGAATGCGATTTGCGATAAATAAAATTTCAATGAAAATGCATATAAAAGCCTCTTTCAAAACACGAGTCATAATTTTGATGGCATTCATTCAAATCAATTATTGTTTTATATGTCTGTCCGATGAAAATGTAATCATTTTTCAAGATTTATGTATTTCTATATCAATAGTTTGGAATTTAATCATTTTATACACTATTATTGAGAAAAGCATTTCCCTGAAATAGTTCAACAATTTATTTGATTAAATCGATTTATGAAGAGATAGTCAAGAATCACAAAATGTAACAGTATCGTATATCATATATCATGTATCATGTTATGAAAAAAAGAGTTCCACACTCCCCCACAATTTTTAATTAAATGTTAACTTAGATGACAACTATTGAAATATTGCTCGAAGCTATTAGAAGTTAATTTGTATGTGATAAACAACTCTGTATTTTTAGATTATCTTGATAATACCGCGTAAAAATGACATTATAATATATTTTCATGTTTAACTGTTCAACTATTTATCAAAGATTTATGAAATTATTTGAAGGATATATCGAATTGAGATAATAGAGTTGAGAATTGTGCTGTTCAAATACAATTTCTAGATTTAACAAGGCAAATGTTTTTTAATTCAAAGATATGCCTTTAAGTGAATAACACTACTGAAAGGTTTCATAAAAAATTGTATTTTTGAAAATGTGTTTTCATAGATTATATAAATGAATTGAATGTCAAAATCAACTTTTGCCTAAAATTTGAATTTATCAAAAAATTTAATAAAAATGTTTTGAAATAATAGTTTTTAATTAAATTCATTTCCTTTGAGACAATGTTTGAGACAATGACTCAATTAATGAAATTATTGGACGAAAGAAATGAAAAATTAATTGAATATAATTTTGAGGAAAAGTTTATAAATATGAGTAAAAATCAATAAATAAAATCAAAAACTACTCAAAGGTTTTAAAATGATTTTTAAAAATAAGGTTTTTGTTGTTTTACTGTTTTGTTTGTTTTCAAATCATCTGACATATGGTCAGTACGGAGATGTGGACAATGAAGAGGTGGAACAGGTCCAGATGCAGACTACGGACGACTCCTATGATTATGACGAACCTGTTCAACAACAAGAGCAACAGGTAGAAGAAGACTCATCCGAACCATATTTCAATAATAATAATAATAATAATAATAATAGCGATAACTCAACCAATTTCGGTGATATGTCAGCCAAACTCGAAATCATGAAAGAAGATGACAGCAATGATCACAAAAGTGATAGCTTTAACGTTGAATAAGAATAAATGTATGATTAGATTTTATTATCATTATTAATTAATATAATATTTTTCTATGTTTGAATTCATATCAATAATTTTGAAATATTATTATAATTATTGACCAAGAATTTCATGAAAGATCAGTTAATTATAAAATTATAGTTTTGCTTATAAGTATGATTCTATGGATTAGTTAATGAAATTAGTGATATTATTATTTGTATATAAGTGTTATTATATTCTGTGCGTATAGTTATTGAAAAGGTTGTTATCGAATATTGCAAAGTTTTCCAGAATGAACATGATCATTTCAGAAATATTTAAATCAAATTTTGTACGCATTTGGAGTAACATAATAAATGTTAATTACAATATACACGTATTTAATCATTTTCTGAAAATAAGAGATTTTAAATATAATTTGTAAGATTCAACTTATTATTCAATAGTGGGTGTAATCAGTGGTAAGAAATAAAAACAATTGATTTATTGGAAAGTATGTTAAAAAACAGAAAATAGTAGGAAATTGTGCCCCTTTTTCACTATAATTGCGATGAGAGGAAAGACTACTTCCTATATATTCTGGCATTATATTGGCATCCGATTAGACTTTATTTGTATTTTCAGTGATTTAATGAAAAAATTGAATTCAAATAAAATTTTAAAAATAATTCAAATGTTTTTGTGATTTAACAAAAATGGGGAATTGTATTCACCCGATGCCACCAAAACACATATCGAGGAGTTTGCCCTCCATTCCTCAGGACACATACGAACCGACGTACGGGGGCTCCAATTCAATAAGAGGGAGCTCTAAAAAGAAGAGATCGCTCACAAACGGATCTAATCAGAAGACTGTAATCGCGTTGTATTCGTTTGAAGGTAGAGATGACGGAGAATTAAGTTTCGAAAAGGGGGACAAACTTATTGTGATCGATGACAAAGAGCCCGACTGGTGGTTAGCAAAGAAACACAACGACGAAAAAACAGGATATATTCCTATGAATTTTGTTGTCACTAATATCATCGAAACAGAAGAGTAAGTCATTTAAATTTTGGCAAATATTTCATTAATTTAATTATAATACTTAATAATTTGAATGATCAGGTGGTTCTTCAGTAAAATATCACGCAGAGACGCGGAAAAACTACTTCTACTGGATGACTATCCCCGGGGCACATTCCTCATTAGAAATAGTGAACAAGGAATGGGTCAGTAAACTATTACACTTAAAATATAAATTACTAAAATTGTGTTTTATGGTCGGATTATCAGGTGCTTTCTCATTGTCAATACGAGACTTTGACTCAATAAAGTTGGACCATGTTAAACACTACAAAATCAGGGAAAAACCTGATGGACAGTTTTATATAACATCTCGGCGTTCATTCCCGCGACTACAAGATTTAGTGGTCCACTATTCCGGTTCATCTAATGGTCTTTGTTGTCGTTTAGTGAAGGCCTGTCCAAAGATAGAACAGTTCCGTCAAATCAAAATTTTGGGCGAAGAGATAGATAGAAGAGATTTAGAGTTACTGAGAGAGTTAGGAGCAGGCAACTTTGGTAAAGTCTATTATGGTCGTTACGACGGCAATGAAGTGGCAATAAAGACACTTAAACCTGGTACTATGTCTCCCAAAGCCTTCCTCCAGGAGGCGGCCATAATGAGGAAATACCGACACAACAAATTAGTGCCTCTGTATGGCGTGTGCTCTAAGGAACAGCCCCTACTCATAGTTACAGAATTCATGTGCAACGGATCTCTTCTCGATTATCTCAGACATAATCCAGAGGGAGAGGCCTGTACTGTAATAGATCTTATAGATATGGCCGCTCAAATAGCATCGGGAATGGCTTATCTCGAGAATAGAAAAGTTGTTCACAGAGATTTGGCCGCAAGAAATGTGTTGGTATGTCCTCTAAATTCACTTTTATCTCGAATATTTAATAACTAATACTCTGTGATGAAAAGGTGGGCGAAAAGAAAGTGGTGAAAGTCGCTGATTTTGGTTTGGCCCGGATTATTGATGAGGACGCATATATGGCTCACATCGGGGCTAAGTTTCCAATCAAATGGACAGCACCCGAAGCAGCCAATAAAGGAAGGTTTACCACTAAATCAGATGTTTGGTCTTTTGGTATTCTCCTCTATGAACTTATGACTAAAGGAGGTATCCCATATCCAGGTACAATCAAATCATTCACCTTTACCAGAGATTATAGTTTGAACTTCACTTAAGGTATGAGCAATCGGGATGTTCTCGAACAAGTGGAAAGGGGTTATCGTATGCCTCAGCCGACATCAACTGAGTGTCCAAATACTATCTATCAAATAATGCTCGAGTGTTGGCATAAAGATCCCGACAAAAGGCCTACATTTGAATATCTTTACAGTTATTTTGATGACTTTTTCGTTGCAAATGAGCCAAGGTATAAAGATGCTGAAGAAATGAGGAAACAATCACTCGAACAGTCCAACCAATATATGTATTAAACCATCATTTTGTTCATCAAGTCTTCAGAATTTGATTCTAATTGTCATTGAATTCAATTATTCATTTATTTTAAAAACATTTCATAATTTAGTGAAATATTTATTTCATTTTCATCTTTCGATTGAATTTATAAATAATTTAATATTTTTGTTCATTTATTTCACAATCAAATCAAATAAAGCGACAAATGTTTCACAACTAAGGGTTAAATATCAAACAGAGTTCAGAGGAAATACACTTAGTATTTGAGTAATATTTGAGTTCCGTTTAATTCATTATTTGCTTTTGAAATGATTTCAATACTTATTTGTCTTGAATTTGATTAAAATAATAGTCGAGGAAAGAGTGACAACAAAGCAGAACATGAGTGCAATGATTCCGATCAAATAAATAGCATATCGACACTCATTTTCATCTAAACGGGAAAACCATCCGCTAATCACTGGACTGCCCTCAGAATTGACAAAAGCTGTACATAAAAGTTAGTTTAATTCAAGTTTTCTATGACTGAACGCATACCTGATCTGAAACGTGGCATAACTACTCTTAGGCTGAGCTCTTTGGAAAAGTCCTCCGTTTGTGTGGAATTATCATTCATTTGAATATCGGGCGAACGTTTCCGTCGTTTTCCATAACCGAACTCATTGTCATCTAAACATCTTATCTGCAAATAAAGACATTTAGTTTCAAAAATAGACTCAAATCATTCGATGACTGACTGCTCGACATTCTTCCTCTTCAACACATGAAATCACTTTAGCCGTTATACGAATGGTTCCGCTCTCATCCATGTCTTGAAACATAAAGGCTTTGAAGTTGAATTTGGCCACAAGATTATCGTCTGGATCTTGTATCGGGTGATCAGATGCAATGGACCGATAGACTGGATTACGACAGCCATCGCTCATCACAAGAAAGGCTGCGTCTGGTATTTGACGTTTTTCGCGATTGCTTTTACCGAACCTATGATTTACAGACTTTTTAATCTGAATTGAATTCGTGAAGAATGTGTTCGCGCTCTGGAGGTCTCCCACCGGTTGTCTTAACGATGAGGTAAATGTCTGAGAATTTTTATTTGAAGCCAAAGGGATGACCTTATGGACGGTCACATCCTTCAACATAACATACTTCCAGCCTATCATTCAATTGATTGAATCAGTCATCAAATTCAAAGTAAATACTGATTCATACCATCTCCAGGTCTGACAGTAGCCCTTAACTGAACGTCTTGTCCCACTTCTATGACGTCTTCGTTTGGTAACATTCGGGTGAATGAGTTGTCGTCAGACTTAACATAAACGTCTAAATTGCAGTCAAAATCTAGAGGAGAACTACTGAAGAGAGTTCGGGACGGGTTTATACTAAACACACATAAAAATCAATCAATTAATTGTAAATTTATTCAAATATCGAATTATAAGAATAATTGATTAATGGCTTACATTTGACTTTTAAGGTCTAAGACGTGATTTCTCACAATAATCCTGTCCTGTGGTCTACACATCAGAGTTATTCTGTTGGAATGTATAATGAATGACTTCTTAATTAAAATGAGCTATTCTTGACTCACACTTCATCTTCAGCTGTTCTGAGAGACCCAATCATCGGAAATCTTAAGGAGACTGACATCCAATTTGCGCCGTCGGATGCCTTCTGCGTTTGTACACCACAGGCCTCAAAGTCACTGATTTTCACCGAAAACTTATTGCTTCCGACGACAGTCTGTTTAATAATACAGTCTTCAGAAATGCTTGGATTCACGTTTGAGGCCTCATTAAAGACAGGGATCGTCCCAAAGCCAACGGGTAGTGTAACAACAGCACTGAATTGTTCCAGATCATCATTCTTTTCACATTTAATATCTACACATTTTTGATATTTCATTACTTTTAGTTTTAATCAAATTTTTATTATTGATTACTCACTCTCAGCAAAAGCTCCGTTTCCTCTCGTCGTTGATTTTTGTGGTATTCGCCAATCAGTGAAGACATCATTTCTTTCCGTTTGTTTTAATTTTAGTGAAAAACTTATTTCAAATAAAATTATTAAAAGAAATACATTTCTAAACATTTTCTCAAAATAGTTATGAAATAAGAATACAATTATTGAACAGAAGATAAAAAATAGACTAAATTTTACTTTATTTAACTTAAAGTCCTGACAAAACCTGACCAAAGAATAGTTCAGTTGTGGTAATCAACGACTGGTCAGATGGCATATAATGATTTGGATCTCCTCTTCGTTTGTCTTAATTGTGTATTTCCATTGTTTTTGTCTAATTCTTCAGGTTTTTTGAATAAAATTTGAATTTATTTGTATTTTGTTGACATAACTATTGTTTCTATCTTTGTTAAGAACACCATATCGTCGACAATAGACCAGGAATTGCTGTCAAATCATTCAGAATAGGATTACTTAAACAATTAACTAATGTTTTGTTTGTCTCCATTATATACTACTTTAATCTTCTTGTGGTAATGAATCGGAGAGGAATTACCCACAGATTAGTCAAATATCGAAAATTAGATCAGAGTGCCGTTGAGGTCAGAGTCGGTTATCATGTGATTGAAAATTTGACATTTATTTACGTCAATTCAAAAGACCTTCAAAATTATCGGTCAATACTTAGAATTTGTTAAAAATTCAAGTCTTAATAAATCTCTTTTAAGAGATTATGTGCTCAGACTTCGAAACATACCTAGACTTTAAGTCTGCGTTTGTGGTCAAACAACTACTAAACAAACATTTTAAAGAAACTATGGATTACCTCTAATTTTTAAATCAATATTTCAAATAAGACTAATTGTGAGCTCTTATTGCATAACATTAAATATATTTATTGAATAAAGGGAACGACTAATACAATAAAGACAACGAAAATGACGAACGCAGTGTTTATGAGATTATCTTAATCTTCGTTAATAAAGGGCACAAATTTTCCCACATTTGACTCAATGGTTAGATAATCGGTTTGTATGTTGTTTTCGTCGATAATATTTGTCTGAAATAAAATCGATATTAAAGTAAAACCAATAAATTAGACGTAAATGTCCTTCAAATTGAAATTAAAACATTTATAGACCAATATTTTATATCTAGTTATCAATAGCTAAAAAGATACTGAAATGTCAACTAACGTCAAGAGGACCAAGTTCACAATAAGTAAAAGAATATATTTAATTCTGTTATTTTTCAATCAATTCAAATGAAAATAGTTGTTTACGTCCCTTTGATCTCATTTTTTGTGAACTTGGTTATTCCTATACTAATCTATTTCTGGTTCTTAAAGATTAATATAAGTGTTTACTCACTTTCTCATCCATCAAATCATTGATTTCAATATTTCTTAAGACGAGACAAATGGGACAATACATCAGATTCATAAGACCCACAATACGTATGAGGAGAGAGAACTCGACCCCCATTTTAATGAGTTGACCACTTATTAGTGGTCCTAAAGAATAGGCCAAACAAACAGCTGTCTGAGCGATAGCATAAACACTGCCATAAAGCGTAAAGAACTTGGAGTCGACAACATTTGCCAAAAACGGCATAATTGCCGCATCGATTGTCCCTAAATTTATCATAAATTGCAGAAGAGTTTCAGTGTTTCTAATGGTTTACCGATTCCTAATCCCAGACCAAAGTGAGGGAAAATAAGATGATTTATATTAGTTGCCATCGGTATGGCTATTGCACTGACACCAACCAATGCAAGTGAAGACATGGCTGTTATCCATCTTAAGGCAAATTTAAAGTTTTTTTTAATTTAATAAAAATTACAATTAATTAAATACCTTTCAGTTTTCAATGAGAGACAGGATATCATGAAATTAGTTCCAATTAAATATCCAATACTGTCCGGTATAAATACAGTTCCTAATTCAGAACAACAACAAAATTAAGACGATACTTAACATTTGATTGATTTGAATAATGACCAAGTTGCCATTTTTCAGGTGTAGGTTTCATGTTCTCAATGAGCCAAAGGGGTAGACATGACTCTAATATTGACATCGATGTCGTCGATATACCAATCAATCCAATCGATACCACAATATATTTGTCAGACAATAACTTTCTGAAAGGTATGTCATATCCGGTATTTCCATTACTAAGAGACCAATTGAATGTAACCATTTGACACACTTTTAGAATTAGTAAAGAATGATAATTGAAGATATGGCTAATATTTAGTGATAGTTTAATTATTTACTCATTAATAGAAGACAAATGAATGCAATTATAATGAATGGCGCAGACTTTCCCCAGAATTCATAAGTAAAGCCGCCGAATGGATAGCCTACCAGAACTCCAATAGCCATACCTCCCAATATAAAGCCCATAATAGAAGTTCGTGATTCTTGTGAGCTAAACATATTGGCAATCATTGCCATTCCTAAAATGATTGTGACCATGATTGTGACCATCATCAGATCAGATGTAAATTTATTTTATTAATCATTTAAATTCAATTGAATACCTGAAACAGTAATCAGAGCTGAAGCTATGCCTTGAATGCAACGCGGGATCAAAAACATAGTGAATGATTGACCCATTGAATACACTGTTTGAAATATGAATCTTTCATAAAGTGACCATCATCATTATCATCATTATTTTTGAGTAAATAAACTTACGCAATGCGGATAAGAAAAGTACAAATGACCCGAATATTTGTGTCATTTCATAACCGAATCGTTTTATGACAGAACTGACGAAAAAATTACAAATCAATTGAACGAAAGCTTTTGTCGACAAAAGAAATCCTATTTTTCCGTTTTCGTCGTCAAACAAAGCGTTGGAATTAATAGTAATCATATTTTTGTAAATAAGACTCATATTATTGGCTTTCGTCACATTTGTCTCAAACAAACTTTCAATCAGAGGCATCACCTCTACTGAAGAATCATTGGAACTAATCATCAATTTGTTAAGATAATCGGGAATAACCGGAACTGAAATTGTTTTAATTAATAACCAATTGATTGAGTATTGAATTAGTAATTACCGACTGCTGTGAGCAACAGATTGTCCACAAGAATCGCCAAATAAATTAAAACAATTGAACACTTGGGTGTGCTTTGAAGCCATTCACACAAATTGTTTAATTTATTGAAATTATGTAAAACTTTTGAACAAATTTCAAACATTTTTCAATGAAATGCTGAATATTTTTACTTCAGAAGTGACACAAATTGATCTCAAAAGCTAATACTAAACAAGAGTTATGCGAAGAGAGTGGTAAGAGTCGGAGTCTTCGCTAATTTTATTGATTTTTTTTTTTTGGTCAAATCAAACATTTATTTAAAATCTTTTGTGAAAACAAATGTTTTATTCAATAATTTTGGTCTAAAATAACAAAAAGTATTATCTTTGAGAAACAGTTTGTTTATAAAATAATATAATCCTCAGTCCATAGGATTAAAATCGAGGTAAGAATATTCCCGGACAAAAGTTATTTTGTGATTTATCTTTATAATTTATAAGTTATAAAAAAAGAGTTACATAAAATTAATGAATCATTTTTGAAATGACTGCATAACAAAAGTAACAATATTTTACAAATAAGTTTAATAGTCAAATAATTTGATTTTAGTAAACATAAGTGGTCTTTTTAAATTGAACCCATTGTGGTGTTTGCGTATCAGTTGGTTTTGGGCTTCTTATTCTCATTTTTGATAATTTGCTTGATATAAATGGACTCATTTTTGGTTTATTTAAACTTTTCTTTAAATGAATTCTTCTTTTGATATTTTCTTTATTAGGAATTTCACTTAACTCTAAGTCAAGAGTTCGAGGTTCTCCTATCTTAGCCCAGGGTTCACGTTGGGCTGAGCCAAGAAGCTCAAAGACAAGAGCACCAAACAGAAAGAAAGCAGCCGTTGTATAGAACACTATATTCCACTTCTCACGAGTTCCCACCTGTAGTGACATATGATTATAAACATGTAAAAGAGGTCAGATTACTCTATTCTTGTACCGTTTCATCTGTTCCCGAGTCGAGTATCCCTCCGACAATAATAGGGCCTAAGAAACCCATAGAAGAGGCCAATGTGTTTGTTAAGCCAAACACTGTTCCCGTGAATTCTGGGGCATATTCTGGAATAATTGGATATTCGCCTCCAGTTATGAAACCATATAAACACATACTACAAACGATAAGCACAACCACTGCCACTAAATCACAATTAACTGATGGAAGAATCAACAGACAAATCGCTGGTCCGACCAATGCTTTACATATATTCAAAAATAATTAAATTCTCTTTTATTAATCAATAAAATACTAACCAATCATTTGAAACATTTTTCTAACCCGAGTCCGAGAGAGACGGGTTCTATTGATAACAAAATTGGAGAGGGGTCCTGCGCTCATCAGTGTTATACCGATGGCTAAATACATGAGTGCTGTGTAGAGTCCGTTTTCTGTTATCTTCACATCAAAGATATCACTGAAATATGAGGGAACGGAAGTGACTAAAACATAATATCCAAAAGTACCGCTCGTTTTGGCGAATATCGAAGCATAGACTGCACGCGATGTCAGTATTGACTTCCAGGGAATCGACGATTTCCTCTAATTTACAAAACAAATTAATTAGTCTTCGCTCAGAATGAATTGGTGTTACTTTTTCAAGGTTTGAATTTGTATTTTGCAGAATATAGAGGTGTTCTTCGGGATCAATACTCTTGCAATCTGCAGGTGAGTCATGTGCATTACACCACCACATAAGTATCCAAAAAATATGAATCAAACTGGAAAAGTAGAAGACAGTGGGCCAGCCCTCACCAAAATTTACTTTTGCTAAAAAGCCTGACATCGGAGACATAAAAACAGCACCGATATTACCGCCAAACTGTGTGGCGGCGATGGCTATCGTCCGCTCTTGTATTGGAAACCATTTGGCATACATTGAAAACAGTGAAGAATGCACTAAACCATGAAATGCTCCGATAATAATCCTGATCACAATTAACAAAATATAATGTTCTTTGGCGGCAAAGGGCGAAATGGCGTTTACAATGGCAGGAATGCCAATACCTAACCCACAGACCCACTTCGCACCCCATTTGTCAGTCAATAAACCACCGATTATTTGCGTAACAGTAAAGCCATAGAAATAAGCGCTCAGAATAAGTCCCTGCACTGTAAGACTCCAATCAAATTGAGCCGACTATTGGACAGTTAACAACAGATTAATTGAAAAATTAGTCATTACTATTAGTGATCATCATTTTAAAGTACCGTAATTTCAATGGTGTCGCTATGATTTTGGAGCAAATGGAAACACGAATCATGGGGGTGGTGCTCATCCCTGGTCTGGTTAACCATCGCAACGATAACAACACTCAGATTGACTCTCAAAGCATAGAGAAGACTGCAGGCAGTCATTCCTAAAAAGCCAATCGTGAAACGGCTCGGAATCAATTTGAAGACCATTTTGTCCGCAAATTCCAAACACTTTGCTATTCATTGCATGGAATCACTTATCGTGGGATTCATTCAATAAGTGTCCATAACTTTCCGAATATAATAAAATAAAAATATTTTTGGTCTAAGAATTGTTTCTTATTATCATTTTATTATACTTTTAGTTTATCAAGTTTATTGTGAATGAGATAAAATTAGTTTAATTATATTTTGCATTATTCCCAAAATACATGTAATAGAATAGTAAGAAACAACTTCAAGATAACTATTAAAACTTTCCAGAATAACTCATTTTTTCAAATAGTTATTGAAAACTATTATATCTGAGGTATTTTCAAATCGAAATTAGAGCAAAGAATTGATTACTGATCTATTACTAGGTTTTATCTGACATGGTTTCAATAGACAATCGCTTTTATCTCATTTGATTTGTATTCAAAATAATATTTGATTAAATTAAAATTATCATGTTCAACCAAAAGGCTTAATTGATATTCCGCTTTAAATTTACTCCGAATTAATGGTGTATGTCATATATAATGGTGTATGGTAATGGTGATAAAATTACAATCTTTTTCTTTGTCATGATTTTGTGTTATATTCGAGTAATTTTG
>JAQIXD010000473.1:0-26331 GCA_034699985.1 Minunthozetes semirufus
TCACGGAGTTTAGACAATAAATTAATTAATAGATCACGGATCAAATTAACTTAATTTATTTTAAACGACAAGATTTACAAAAATAATTATTTAATATTCAGATCAAAAGCACATGTTATTCAGTTGAAGTCAAACATAAAAGTGTCGATTCATGACATTCAAAGTCATTCATAAAATATGTTTTCATATAAAATATTAATTACAAAAAGAGAGCGAAATTCAAATTAAATAGAAGAACATAATTGTCATTAAATCCAATTAAATTAAATCAAATAATAGGAGAACTTAGAAGAGGAAAACTATCCTATTATTACACACACGCAATGAGAGGCAGTGAATTGACGTCTTAATTAATACACCGGTAATTTTATTACCTAATAATTGGAATATAATATTTTTATTTAATCTTTTTATTTGTTATCAAATGCTAAAGTCTAAAATTACCAAGGGAACTTCAATATATAGTATTATAACATGAATAAGAACAAAAAGAATAAAACAAAAGTTCTCAAATTTTTCGATGTAAAGCTCCTGGCAATTCCTTTTCGTAAATAATTTAACTTAAATATCAGGTTTAATATTAATAGAGGACTTATTTAAAAATTGTTTTGGATTATGAAAGAACACATTAATAATTTGATCTCTCAAATGGAAAATTTAGACCTGTTTTAAATAGATAACAGCCTTTAGTTATATAAAAGAAAACTGAATTCAAAAGTGAAGAATCAATATCTGAAGTATCGAAAAATAGACAAATTATGGATACATTTGGATAAACATATGAAAAGGAAAATATGATTGAAATCGATTTTTAGATTTATGGTCTGAATATTTTGCAGGAATATATTTTCTAAATAATCTTTCTTAAGATCTTTCAAACAAACTCTTGGTTTGAATAATAAATTCAAATCATATGCTCTTGTAATGACTCAAAAGTAAATTTTTATTAATAAAAAAAATTATAATAAAACACTTTTAGGCTTAACTTTATATATCATTATGTTTTTCGATTGAATTTTCCCAGACTTTGAAAAAGAAAGAAAACTTTCTTTAATGATATTAAAATAAGTAAATACCAAGATTCTTAAAATGACCAAGAAAGTTCTGCTAAAATGCAGCAGTTTGAATCATTTCTATAGTTTATGATGAGTTTTGTAGAAAGAAAAGTAGATCAGTTCTTGCTCAATGAGTCCTGATCCACCAGAAAGAGCTTGGTCATCTTTTTTATTATACGAAACATAAACAAGATTTTAATAATATTATATTATATGAATATTTTAATGCAAAAGAAAGGTTTCATTGTTTGCGAAGAAGATATAATAGAATATTAAAAGATTTTTCCATTCAAATATCATCCTCATACTATTCTCAAGATACGTATAGTTTTTATGTTTTGAACTAATTTTTATTATTCCCATAGAATATGAAGGGATAAAAATATCCTTAAAATATTCAATGGATGACATTTAATAATAATAATAATAATAATACACAGAAGAGATGGAATTTAGTGTTCGCCTCATTTAAAAGTGAATAAAATGAGTAAACAAAACAATTTTCAAAAGAGTTTAAGTCAAATGTTTGACATTTTGCTGATTGACTTCAAAAAGCAATTGAGATATAAATGTCATCAAAAGAGTGGTAAATAACTTGAAAACAATTCTTTCAAGAGATAGAAAAATAGACGAATCATTAATTTGAGGTCAAATCAGTTGATATAAACGTAAGTTTTAAAAAGCCTTACAGTTATCCATAGTAAGAGGATTACACTTTTTTAGTAAAATTATTCTGAGCTCTATCTCCATGAAAACATAAACTGAGGACAGAATAAAAAAGTTTATAAAAATGTAAAAAAATGAGTTTTCAGAAGAAAAATTGCTGTTTATGTGACTTAAATATATTATGATTCAGTGATGGTATGGTTATACTGTGCTCTATCTCTTTGGAGTAAATGTTAATAGTTTGTGAGAGAAATGGGCAGCTCATGGAGGAGCTGTTTGGCACAGAACGCAAATAAACTGATCATCCGTTGGACGAGATTTTTATAGTTTTGTTTGCGTCCTATTTATGGCTAACATTAAGAGTCGTATGACTTGATATCAAAGATAAGTATTTCTTCAGAGAATTGAAATGATTTTTTTCATTCGGAAAAATATAAAAACATTTTTTCCATACATTAAAATATTCTGACAAAATGCAAAAAATTGGGAATATTTTTTAAAAGTTCAAGGATTAAGTCCAGAATCAAATATCTGTCGAAAAATAAATTAATTAAATGTTTAATTTTGTTAATTGAATTAATAGAAAATGTTGTTTTATTGAATTCTTTTAATTATTTGTGCAAAAACTCCAGTGTAATGCTTTTCCTTAAAAAGATTACTTTACAAGATTTTATCCTGAATAGAGCTGTCGAAAATCTCTTGGGCTTTTGTCAGAGGCTCTGATTCAGAGCTCTTTCCACGCCATCATTATAACTAAATTAGCGAAAGAGATAAACAAAGATCAAATATAATAAATTTGATTCCGATTCCCTAATAAGAAGAAAATAATAATAAACTGGAATCTATCGATCGAGAAAAAAATTCTGGCAGAAACTGAATATAATAGTAAAGAAATACCGACATATTTTGATATTTAATATCTTATTTATAAGTTAAGTTAAATTGAATGTAAGTTTGAATTCATTTCTTCCACTTAATTCAATATAAATGATCATGTATAAATGTATAAATAAGCCATTAATATATTGCACTAAAATATGTCACATAAATAGTTATGTATTTTAAATACATTTTGATCAACAAAATGCTAATTAAATATTAATCCAAACACTGAATATAGCGTTCATTTATTATTGAAGTAATATTACATTCACATCAATGATAGTATGGAAGAGACGCTCCTCTAATGATTATTTCCATTATATTCATCAACAGTTTGACATAATGAAGGTTTAGCACCAAAGATGACCAATCAAGTGGTTTACTCTTTATCAGTCTATTCGCACAAAGATATTCGGGGAATATGTAAACGAAGACATTTCTGAAACTCTAACAGATTTGAATAGACTGACCCAGGCCTAGAGTTCAAAAGGTCGGCCATCTCTGGTTTAGTAGTTATAAAGAAAGATGCTTACCTTTAACACTTGTATTTTGCAATCATCTTGTTCATCTATTATGCTGAAATTTGCTTGTTCGCATAGAAAAAGACCATACTTTTGTTATTTTAATTGAAAAAATGTAAATTTCCTTTAATTTGTATTTTACTTATTTTGAGAAAATAATTGATAGGAAGTGACAGTCTTTTGCATAACAATTACAATCAATTAAATTAATTTGCATAACGAAATCAAAATTAATTTAATCACATCTTATTCATAGATGAGATAATTAACTAGATTTTGACTCTACAGTTAGAAACAGTGAACTGACTCAATAAATTGAAAATAAAATACCATGTTAAAAATAAAAAACACGTTTAATTCAAGTTTCAAACAAACAGTGGTCAGTTTTCAGCAGTTTATTTTTAGTCCGTTTTCTAACTAGATTCTACTTGTTTATTCGATTAATTTGACCTAATTAGTAATAACCATCCCGCATTATTTCTAAAAATACAACTACTTGTTTATCATCATTCTAATGAGGGTGTTCTGGGTATTCTAGAATGGATGATCATCTTAATTTAATCAGACTTTTTTGGTATTAAATGAATTGAATTGAATATGAGATTCAATTACTTTCTCTTCTAATAGTAATATCGGAATATCAAAGGGAAAGACTGAAAAAAGTCATTTGCGTGGGTTATGTCACCAAAGAGTAGCTTTTGTTTGCTTTCCAACTGATTTCAGGCGAACCCTTCAATTTATCATTGAAATTGTTTTGATAAAATTCTGGAAATTTCAGTTTTAAAAAACATATTTATGAAGAATAGTGGGCCGACAGACACACGCATCACAAACAATGGGTAAATGTTAAGCCAAGAATGATATGCGACACAAAAGTGATGGCAGTGCCGCTGTATTTGCCATTTATTGGTCGGTGGCATCAACTGCTAAATGTCTTGTATTCTCACGTATTCTCTATTTGGTCTCTGACGACATGCGTTGCTCTTTCCTCAAACAGTTGTGAGTGCATACCAGTCCACATACCAGTCCTTATCGTATCAATACTTAAATCACACTTCTCTGCAACACTTTTCCTGAGTTTTGAGAGAAGTGAAAAAGTTTTACTCATTCACTAAAATAGTCTTATCGTTGAAATATCTGTGAGTTTCTATATTCAGATCAAAATCTAATATTTCTGTTCATAAAGTGGTTATAAACACCAATTGAAAGGAATATTTACGTAAGTTTTCACTGAATTTCTTGTTTTGAATTTTTAAATTTCACTTTTGTTTACTATAAATTCTCTATCAAAAAACTGAATGGAAATTGAATTTTTAATTTTCTATTCAATTAATTGAAAATAATTTATTCCTCTTTGTTTTAATAATAGATTTCTATTGAATCTTGAATTTAATTAAATTTTCTCAATTCGTAAACAAATTATTTTTGATTGAAATGTTTTCTATTATATAATAACAGCATATAATTAATGTCTTCTAATTTCAATGCAGTAATAAGTTTAGAGAGTTATCAAGTTATCAACTTTCTAAGGATTATAATTAAGTGAAAATATTTTCGGTTGACATTTTAATAGCAGGGTAGTCAATAAACTATCTTATTTTTCCAATTTCCAATGGATTTTCTTCCTCTAAAATTTAGAACCTTAGAGTCTTAAAGTCTAAAAGTTCCAATTTTTGAAATTAATCCATTGGTCTGAGTGAAATCTTTAACCAAGATTAAATTGAATTTAGTTCAACTCAATATGCAATCTGAGATAGATTGACATTTGACACACTTCTCCAACATTTACTGACACATTTACATTAAATTGGATATCAAGGTATATAAGGTATATATAAATGTGAATTCACGTCAATTAGCTTTTGACTCTTCATTCTCTCAAATGTCAGCTCATGTTGTAATGAAAAGATTTAGTTCAATATAAGTGTAAAAGTATTGCTAAATTCAAGATGTGGAGATACTTTGTTAATGAACAGAACCTGATAGACTTTCCGAACAATTTGATACTTTAGTTGTAGGCGAATATAAATAATCTATTTTGATAAAAGTATAAATTGATTAAATAAGATTTCTAATTTAATGCACTTAAGATAATTGAGTCATGTAAATGAAATAGTTAATTTGATTTTTCTGAAAGTTTCTTAAAATCCAAATAAAAGTGTGTGACCACCATGGTAGTGGTGGTTTATTTTTCAAGTTTATTCTAGGTTTGATCTTGATAGTCTTGTGGTCTTACATTCAGAAGTTTTTCAATGAATTTATAAATAAAATGTCGAATTACATGAATTCAGACTTGAATTTTGAATTTCATTTTTATTACTCCTTTTGAAGTGAAATTTGAAAGAGTTTTCTGAAAAAGATTTTATTTCTCTCCGGTATTGAAAAATTCACTTATATTTTATATATTGAAAATCACAGAAATTCACTGAAAAAGTAACCGCATTTACTCAATCAGACTATCCCTTCAAAATTGATGGACAAATAACTGTCTCTCAAATATAAAATTGATTTTAAATTTAAAATTTTATATGACTTGGAGTAATAAAATGGAAATCAATGAATAGTAAATATATTTTCAATTATTTGTTGATTTTATTTTGAAAATCAGTTATTCTTTAAAATCATTACTAAATTATCTAATATTTCGTTTCGCGAATCCACCGGAGATTGTTATTAATCGTGTTATCAACAAGTAGTGAAACTTCATTCATTCACTGATCAATTTAATCAAAATAAATATCTGGCAGATAATAAGATTAGACGGAATCCCCTGAAAATAATAGATTCATATCTAATTATTTTCTTCAGACGAGATTCCGGGTAATTTAGTTCTCATAACAAGCAAACAATGTATTCAATGATTGAATTATTAAGGATTGCAACCAAAACCATAGCCCATCACTAGAGTGTAGTGCCTTATCTTAAATAATAATTTATTTGATGCGGAGCACAGCCTGTGTCCACATTCCCAAAATGCAATCACTGCCCACTTGATGGCCAAAATGCTTACGTATATATCTATGTCTTTATGTGCTGTTCGTTTGCTTTGCTTTTTATTCCTGGTCTTAATCTTCTTAAGTCAAACTCACATCTCCTCTCAGTTATCAACTATTGATTACACATTTGATTGAACAGAATATTCAGTGCAAACAAATGTCTATTGTTTTCTGTCAGAAAACACTTTGCTTTTATTAATACAGACATATCCAGGATATGTCTACCAAGACTGATATGTACACTAACTGACAGAAAGGGCTGAGCGAACACACAGTTATGATTAAACATATTATTATTATTAAAGGGTTTTCATGACGAGAGAGAAAACACTAACAAAAACAACAATCATATTAAAGGCACGAATACTACTCTCAATCATATTCTGAGCGGTTTATGAAGTTTTCTTTGAATTATTTTTGTTTGACGTTTGAAAAAGTGATTAAATTTTTGTTGAAAATATTATTTTGTTCCTTTCATTCGTGTTTTCATCAAAAATAAATCATTTTAATTGCTCCCATCTATGAATAATACCAGGGTTAGTGCAAATGTGCACGCAATGGCTCAATGACTGAGTCCACTAATAGGACTGTTCTGTAATCGAAAACATTTGAAAAATAATATTATTTTTAAGTTTCATTTTTTAGAATAAAATAATAGATAGTTTTCACTCCTTCTGGTTATTCGTGTTTTTTTGTTATTCATGTGTTTGTGTCAATGTGTGAGTGCTATGAGGGCTGGCCTTCTATATGATCTAACATTTAGAGAATAAAGACTTTAATCCGACTTTGTTTTCAAAGTAGTCGAATGAAAACAATGATAAATATGGCATTAAATTTGATTCAACTCTATTTTCTGCGTCCCTCTCCCTCCGCATCCCTTTTAAAGCAAAATAAATAATTGAATTAATTCTTGTGTTGTTTTGTGTTTTCAACTTTTGTGTAATATTTTGTTAGAAAACTCCGAAAAAAATTAATTCTTTGCGAAACTTATAATTCTATTAACAGAAGAATAGATCCAAAGATTACTTTGGAATCAAAACAAGAGATATAATGTTTGACATCAAAAGAACATATTCTTTGATTTCATTATTCATTTGACGCCAACTCCTTCTGTCTGGAAATCAATTCCTTTGAGACAAAAGAGATTTTTGTTATGTCTTAGAAAGTTCTCAGAAAAGTTAGTTTCAAATGATTGGTGAAAAATTATAGCCCATAACCAGAATCCTTTATTAAAATTTTAATTCCAAGAGGAGATAAATGTTATAAATTATTACCCATAATAAAAAGAACTTTATCCAATATGTGAATAGTTAAGTCCCACACCAATTGGATTAACCAAAATTTTAAGATGTACAAACATAAATTTTCATCTAGTTTTCCTGCTTTATTTTCCTTTAGAAAAACCAACCTGCAATAGTACCCACTCGTAGATTATTAATACTTCTAATGATGAAAATCTGATTAGTGAAAGATACAACAGAAAATAAACCTTTAGTAAAACCACCTTGCTATTACCTATCACTTATTCATTTGAGATTCATTCTATTATAATCATAAAACAAGAGCATCCTAATTAAATTTTAGTGTAGAATTACATAAAATTCATTAAAACTTGCATTAATAAACTTGTAAAATTTTATACAAAAATAATTAATTAATTCAACGAAAAAATGAGCGAATATTTTGATAATTGGGATAAAAGTCTGAATGTTTTGAGAGATAAACAAACATTTTATCTGACATTTGAATTATTTCAGTTCAAAGACCGAAATATTACTTCAAAAGTACTTTTAAAAAGTTGCGTCAAAACCACAATATTCTTGGAAAGGGTCTAAAAATATGATTTATTGAATGACTAAAAGAGAATAAATTGTTTTTCGTTTCAGTTTAATAAAGGTCTGGAGTTTTATCACAAACGATGAGCTAATGTATCATCATTTTCGTTATGTATGTGCAGTGTTGTGCAGTGTTGCTCTATTTCAAAGGCTCTACCTTTGAAATAGAGAAACAATGTTTCCAGGTAACTTTAATTAGTATCATATGAAAGCTTACGTCTCTCAACTAAATATAAGCATCTTTCCCTAAAATAGTATACAATTAAAAGACGATAATAAAGAAATCAATTAAGTATTTGATTACTTGATATCTCTTATATACCTTTATATTGTTTTATTGCAACAAAAAATATTTACTGGATTTCAGTCTTTTTATTCCCTGGGTTAAGACATAGTCTTTATATGCGGTTACTTGCAGTGAAAATTTAATTATCTATAATCTATTGTACGACTGTCGGACCAATTACTGGATTTTCATCTATAGAAACCCGATATGGTTTGAGTCGTTTGAGTAGTCAACAAGTGATAACTCAAATAACCGAAAGCTATAATAGACTAATGAAAGGGACTTATTCTTCAATAAAAGTCCATAATTAGACTCAATTTACTGAATATAATCCCAATTATATGCGAATGCAATCAATTCTGATTCAATTGGGGTTTACTTAACTGAAAATAGGATTTATTTTCCCACAGAATAACAAGATTTGCATTCAATATAGTTCTCAAATGGAACACAATATATATAAAGTATAGTTTCATACGATTCTTGAATTGATAGATGAAATCAAATATTTCTTTCATTACTTTTATAGCTTATAGTGAATCAGAAATACATTTGCTATTCTTTTCAGGAATTTTGAGCAAAATTTCGATTTTATGTGAAAAGGTTTTCATGATTTTCATTGAGTGAACACATTTCAGTCTATTATAATGATTGCAAACATTTTAAGTTCAATTCATTTGTTATTTTTCAACAAATCCTTTGAAAATCGCGTAAAACTTTTATTTCTTTTTCCCTTTAATTCACATTTGAGGGGATTATTGGAAATCTTTCAAAGTTGGCCCTTTTCTGTCAACAAATAATAGAAAATAAAATTAAGTTGAAGCCAGGGATGCCAATGTTAAACACTTCCAGGAAATCCTCAAATTCTTGTTCATTTCCGCTCCTAATTTAAAACAATTATTTTAATCAAAGAGTTTGAGGCTCTAAAAAAATAATAGAGATTTAATGCTAATTTTGTTTGTATAATCACAGACTTCTTTTTCGTGAAAGTTATAAAAGTGATTCTTCTGATTCAAACATAGTTGTCATTGATAAATAAATAAAAAACTTATCAAGAATTAATTAGCTCAAAATAACTCATATATTGAAAGGTGTTTTCACTAAACTTATTTATTACATATTATTATTAATTTAAAATTGATTTCTATTTTTAATGTTTTTTATTTATTTTTCGAAATTAAATTTTATTTCAAAAATATTGACTTTTGGTGAAATTATTGGTTTTTATGTCTTATATTCTTGATATGTTAAAGTGAGCTAAATTACTATTTTGTTTTCAGGAATATTTCATATGTTGACCGAATCATGCCATCAATTATGTCAATTGTGAGCCGACTGAACATCGATTCCAAAGTATCGTTGGTTTCAAAGTCTCTTTTATTACTCCTAATCCTGTCATCGATTGTCCAAATCCTGGCCACCAGTCGTTACTACAGCACAAGCGGTAAGTAATTCACAATATTTTTACCAATTCATAAACATTACTAGTATTACATCCATTGAATCTATTTTTCAATAGCGAAGTTCTTGTTTGACCTAGATAATACTTTATTTATATTTTATTCTTAGATTTCACTAACTTTCATGAGTTATTAATTCTCTTATACTTGTATTGAGTTCAAGTGTTTTTATAAAAATTGAGATTTACTCTGGTTGTTCTTTGGTAATACTTTGGTAATACATCTCATGTTATACAAACAAGAATAGTTTGCAATCAAATTGCAAATAATCTTGAATTGAAATTCTTTTCGAGTACTTTTCTATAGATTTGATGGATCAAATTTCACCAAAAATATATTGTCTGAAAAGAAGTTTTACTAGATTCTGATAGCAAGAAATATTGAACAATAGAGTAAGGATTCAGTTCATAAGAATCCGGGTTTTCGTAAAACTTTTCAATAAAAGCAATTTTTATTTTTAGTTCTAACTTTTGAAATATCTGGAGCCATTTCATCAAGATTATTTTTTTATGATTTTCGTAATATCTTATATTCAGAAATTCTATATTTAAAGACTTTCATAAGAGATTACTTCCTAATACTTGTTAATCCATTTTATAATTAGTTTAAAATTTTTGTCAAATCTTTAGTAATTTTTCACAATTTTTTCTTTTAATTAAAATTGTTTTTGAAATGAAGTTTCACTTGAATTGTAACGTCAGACAAAACTCAGAATAAATTTCCATTTAATGAGAATTTCAATTAAAATACTTTTAATCTGAAAACTAATTAAACGGAAAATGTGTTTAAAAAAGCAATGAATTTGTTTTCAAACAAATACTAGAATTTCGTTACATTTGATAAAATGTTGATTATTTGCTTCAATTGTTTATTTGTTAATCTTCTCAACAGATAGTGAATTAGCGTCGGATCTCGTCGATGACTATAACGGAAATATGGCTAAACTTTTCTTTGTTAACAGAAAGTAAGTTGATATTCAATTCAACTGTTTATTTATTACCAAGATCATTTTAATTTATTGAATTCTCTTTAATAGAAGGAGTTGTCTGAGAAGAGGTGCTAGTTGTGACCACAGGCCTGATGATTGTTGTGACAGTTCAGTTTGCAGGTAATGTTTATATATTAATTTTTTATTCTTGCTTATTTTAAATACTCTGTTCTAATCAGATGTAATATTTGGGGTACAAATTGTCGGTGCCATAGGGCTGGTCTGTTTCAACGATGGGGTTAATCACCATTATATGAAAGTTGATTAAATAAATGTTTTATGATTTGATAAGATATTAATCCGATTCCAAAACGTGAATATAAATGTCATAAATTGAGTTTTCTGTCGGTTTATAATAATTACTGATAATTAAGTGAATTATTGTCTCTTAATATACATTTATAATGTATTTCTCATTAAATGTTAATAATTCATAGATTTAGATGACTTGAAATTCATTGAATATTCGATTTAAATACTCTTTGATATTATTTTTTGAAATAACATTAATATAAAACATTAAATGAATTGTCATTTGATGTGATTTATGTCTTTAAATTGATTGTGATTTGCATTTGTTTTGACATTTTATTCATTTAATAAAGTGATTGAAATCTTATTTCTAGACATTTATATTGAAATTTATTTACAATAAAATTATTATTCATTAAATTATTTCAATTATTGTGTTTCAGTATTTTCTGTCGGCTTTTCTTTCTTTTCTTCGCTTTCTTTCGACTCATTTATCGGATTTTGTGGTAAAGTTTTGTCAATACTTTCAGAACTTTTGACTGAAGAGCTGTCTATTGGCTTTTGATCGGATATTTTCTCTGAACTAATGTTTTGATTTGAATTCAATTCCAAATAAATTAAACTTTTTTTGCCGATAATTGTATTGTCTTTGCGGTAAAACATGAGATCTACTCCTATTCTGTGCTCTGAATCCAATTCTTTATTTTCATATAAAGTCACTCTTTTGGGATCTTTCCAAAGATATTCCTCAGTGTTCTCTTTATAACCGAATTTAAATAACTGTCCATTTATTTCTACCAATTGGTTGCTCAAGAAATTGGGTCTTGTTTTAAATGGAAGATAATTGTAAAGAGAGTTCTTATAAATTGGTGGAAACAATGGCTGAGAAAATGGTTTGATATCAGAAATTGCGTCCAATTGTAAGGAATGCTCGAAATATGGCGGAACTACAACTGTCTTTTGGTTATCATATTTGTATTCGTGTCTTACTGTCCAACTGTTGAAGTTGATCCCAACTCCCATTATCTTCTTTTGCCAATAGTAGGGGTTATTTCCGCCGACGTCTGGGATTTTGAAACAAAAGTCTTTGTTTTGTACATATTTTTCAGGTTTATTGGCGAACAACACCTTTTCATGAAGTCTTTCATATCTGTGCCGCCAAAAGATCTCAGCCAAACCCCAATCCCAGTCTTGTATGTCAACAATTCTACCGCCTTCAGGAGCGGATAGTCGGGCATAAGTGGGTTTTCCTTCAGTCTTAGGGCTCTTCAGTTTCAGGCGCCAACAAATAGAGTTATGTACAGAATAATTGTGTCCCAAAAAGATAACCTGTTCTTTGGTCTGATGTAACCCACGTTCAGTAAACCACTCCTGATATACCCCTTCCTCTGGTTTAAGGACTCCGGCTTTTTCTATGTCTTTCCATTCATATATCACTTTTTTAACTGTATTTGTGTCAACTCTTCCACTATTGGTTGCAATCGAGAGTTCGAGCAAAAGGGCGGCCGAAAAGATGATGAGAGAACCCGATTGAAACAGTGATCGATTGCTATGTTCACCGACTTTGGTCTGTGCCGTCTCTTTAAACACATCATAGCGGTCATCCTCAACGATGAGTCGCGAACCGTCACACATATAGATAGCGAAGTGTTGTTCTCCAGAAGCAAACAATTGTCTGTTTTCAGATGAATTAATACCACTCTTTAGTCGGTGCGGATCTAAGAAATTCTCCATCAAATCAAAGACACCACCGCTTGGAGACTGTCTATCAGCTGTTCTGCCAAAACTCCTGAATCCTTCCTTCAAATTATTAGAGAATCTCAAACCAATACACAACTGGTGTTCTTCGCCAACAAATGTAAAACAGGGATAGACTTCACTAATAAACTTCGGTTTTGAGACAATATATTTGTGGTTTGAATCCAAATATGTCTTAACTATCCCTAACTTTCCCTCAAAATTAGCGAACAAATGAGTCCCGACTTGTTTTCTATAGCTTTGGAACAGTTTCGAGTACTCAAAGACATCTTCAACTTTGTCTTTCAAGAAGACCAAAGCGGGGATCCGGACACGACTTATGTTATTACCAGTTCTGTGATCATTAGATGGCAGATAATCACACTCTTGAGGATTGATGTCATTATCACTCATATTAGCGAATATCAAATTAATGGGTTCTTTAGTCATTTGAATAATTAGTTGTTTTCTCTCCACAAAGAAGTCATTCCTTTCATCAAAAGCCATAATTTTATGAATTACTGTTTAAATACTTTAATTCAGTTTAAATTTTATTTGCAAATTAGCTCTAAATTAGCTCAAGATCTATTTGATCTAAATTTATTCAAATCCGGAATAATTAAACAATTGATATCTTTTTAAAAAAATTTTAAAGATTAAGAAAAAACAAAACAATTCAGAGTTTTATTCAATTTGAGAGACAGGTTTGGGAATTGTGCTCTGGAGGTGACCCTGGCCTGGAATAAACTCTTCTGTTCCGACCTTCTTCGGTGCTTTATCTGATGCAGAGTTATCTCCCGGTTCACCGAATTGAGTGCCCAATGCCTTATCGGAAGAGCTTTTCTTTTCGATAGTCTTCTTTTTTGGCGGCGGAGGTGGTGTTGGTGGCGGCGGTGCCTTCTTAGGCGTCTTCGACTCTTTTTTGGCCTTCTTCTTCTCCGGTCTATCTTTGTCTTTGGGTTTATCCCTTTGTTTATGTTTTTCCTTATTTTTATCTTTAATTTTATTCTCTTTGGACTTCACTTCGTGTTTGACTTTCTTGTTGATGGCCTTCATTTTGGGAGCGGGACTCTCGTTATCTTTTCTCTCTTTGTGTTTATGGCCGTCCTTTTTGAGGTCAGGTTTATTCACATTGTGTTTGTTGTGATGATAGTTGGCTTCGATGTCTTTGTGGTGTTTTTTCTTCACTTTTGGTTTTTCAGCGAAAGTGGAGTTTCCCTGAACTTCATCCAAGAATTGTGAGATCTCTTTCTTGTAAATGACATAAAACCCAATAAAAACCGCAAATATTATCAATAATATCAAAACGATTGATAAGAGAACTGCTCCTAACATTCTTATCAAATATAATGTCTGAAAAAAGTCTCAAATTTTTCGTTTCTTTAATTCAATTAAAAATACTTTGAAATGAATTATAATTAAAATTAAAACTTCAGATTAAGGCAAACGCGTGATCACTGATCACAAGTAAATGTTAATTAATAATTATACTCAATATCATTCAATTGTAATGAATTGAAAATAACACTACATAATGAACATGACTTTAAAAATAGCTCAAAATAGTTCAAATTCGTGTAAACATTGACACAGAATCGCTTTTATTGAAGAAAAACTTTAATAATTTCATTGAATAAAAGTCTAACAGTTTTTCGATTAAAATTTTGTAAAAATATTAATTAACTAAAATTAATTAACAAATAAAACATTTGTTAACTAATAGAACTCATATTAACTGCTTCTTCATAAGTGGGAAGACGTATTGCCTTTGATAAGTCTTCATAAGCGGGAGGGGCTTCTGCGAGGACGGGATCTGGTGGGAGCCTAACGAAGAATTCGTGTCCACTTTGGGTCGATTCGACCAAATTATTGGTTTCGTTTCCATCGAAATTTGCGGACAAATCTCTGGTATAAAATTTCATCAATTGTTTTGTGAAACGGACGCCAAGAAAAAATAGGAATAGACTAATAGGAAGGGCCACTATTAGAAGGGAAGCCCACATTCCGAATATTCCGTTGACATTATGGTACCACCGGTTGTATCGTTGGCCATAACTGTCGTCATAGCCATATCTAATGTATGGTCGCCGACATTCTCTGGCTTCACACCACTCGCACTTCCCTGATATGATGTTGTATTTGAAGAAATCATTGCACAAACATTTTAGTCGTGATTGACCCAACTCAGTATCACATAAAGTGTTTGGGTCGTAAGAAGTGCACTGTTCGGTGTACTCACAGCTCTCCTTATATTGTTTGGGTTCTATGCACTCAATCCATGTATTGGTTCGGACATAACCGGGCAAACACTGGCACCGGCCGTAACCGTGGCTCGGGTCGGCTTTGACACAACGGCTGTGCATTTGACACTCGTGTTGTGCCCAACAGAGCTCACCAACATTTTTGGCATTTGACACATGACTGTCCCCTCGGCTCAAATCATAGCATAAGTTCAAGATTTCAATTGAAATAAATAACTTTAGATTACATTCATTCCAATTAAGCATTTGTTTTATATTTAATCAATTAATTGAAATATTTATAAATGAATTACTTTATTAACTGTTTTGACATTTAAGTGTTTACTTCTGTAAAATGTCAGACCGTTTCTGAGTCTGTGCCAGAATTCACTAAACAACAGATCGATATTCTGTGTAAGAATTTCTATGTAACTCATGTTTCAGTATATTCTTGCAATCATTTAACAAGAATTCTTCAAATATTTGTTTATTTATTCTTCGATTCGATTAAAACGATTAAATTATTTATGATTTTATCGATTGAATCATTGGATAAATATAGAATCCCAACCCTAAGAGGTATTTCGAGAACTGTCCCCTCTGGTTATCCCTCTGTTATTTTATTATTTTATTTCGATAATTAAAGAATTTGAATAAAAGTTAAAATTGAATAAAAATTTGAGAGCAATTCCCTTATAAAGTGTTTGTGATTGTGATTTGCTCACTCAATCAATAATGATTTTTCAATTAAATTTCAATACAATTGTCAAAACATTAATAATCGTTTGAATCGAGTCTTAAATTGCATCTAAAAATTCAAAGATTTCTTGAGTTATGTCCGGAAGACGTTTCAATCGTTATAATGATAGAGTGGTATACTTTGTGGGCGGACTCATTGTTGGGATGTTTGCCTACAGAATTCTGAACTCTCAAAACCCAGAGTGGTTTAACAAACTCGACAAAGAACTCACTAAGAAAGGGATCTAATGACAGACTTTGTAAAGATGTGTCGATTATCACAAAAAAAAACTATCTCTTTGTCTCAAAATTGTTATTAATATCAGAAATGTTTGAAAAAACTTTAAACAAATAAAGAATATTTGAATCAATTGAATGATATTTTATTTGAATCTCATTTTGTAAATACATTTTAGCCTTAATTTTATATTTATTTCGCAATTCTTTCTATAATTTTGTTTATAAATTGGATTTGTTTTCCTTTTTTGGTTGGAAAGTCTGATCCATACCATCCGACCCAATCCCAACAACCATTCATATTACTCATCCAGAAGTTTGTAGGAGTCATGTGAAGGGTATAATCGGGAGTAGTTTGTGGAAAGACAACAATAATGTTGTTAGTGTCGGCCCATCGATCAAAACCAGTGTTTTTAACAAACTTATCGCCAATCGTTGAATACGACTGTTGGCAGCCGTGAAATGCTAAATGAAGTCTACACTTCTCGCCATCGGAACAGGCTTTGGGAACGTATGCGAAACCATTTGAACCCAAACCATACAGAGAGGGACTCGATATGAACTCTGACTGAGAAAATTCAATGAAATGTCCTGTTGGTTGACCTGATCTCTTGGCTTTGAGTGGACCATAGATATGATTGAGTATAGCACCCGCCCCATCAAATTGACAGTTACTGATATATGGACTTCCAGTTTGCGAGCATTGACTGTTTCCAGAAGCATCGAAGTCAGTTGGAAAGGTATGTCCAGAGGGAAGATCGTGTTTATAGACTACATTTGAAGCCGGAATGTAGTTCCCCTCAGTTACAAGATATTTGTATAACTGATTCATTACTGATGTGGAGACAGTCTGATCGTTTGAACCCGAAATCATGTATACCTTCTGGTGTTGGAGATTAGAAGTGGCATCGATTGAACTCCCGCTCCATTGATTAGTTCTGGAGATGGAAACGCCAACTGATGGCGAAGCCATATACATACACATCGCATACAGTGACTGTCCTCCACAATCATAAGGTCCTCCAGCTACTATACCGGCGCCCTTAATAATTGAGGAAAGGGCCACTTGAACCTGATTGGCGAAAAATGCTCCCGAAGACAGTCCGGAGACAGAGGTTTCTTTGATATCCACATTGAATTTGGGCAAAGACTGAAAAATAGACAGTTTTTCAATATATCGATACTTTTAAAGTTTGTTTGTTTTAATAAAAATGTTTTCTCAGTTTTCTCACCAAACTCTCAACACATCTCAAACAACCAATAAATGCAAAGACAATAAAAACGGAAAATTCAATTGAATTCTTCATTTTTAGATCCGATTAAACGCTTAACAAAAATGTTGAGACAATTATTTGTTTTATAACTTTTAAAGACATGGGTTTGGGAACAGACAGCTGTCAGAAATTGCCTCACTCTTCAAAACTATCAGCCGGATAACTAAGTTTTTAAAGTCTGTAAACAGGCAACAAAGAGAAAATCAACTAGATAACATTTGTTTTTATCTAAATACGTCATAATTATCAATTTGATGAGATCATGGTCATCAAAGAGGAACTCATTTTAGTGATAATTGAAAATAATTTTTAAAACATTTTATTTAATTTTTTAATAAAAATAGAAAAGAATTTGAGTTTAAATTAGGAATTGAGTCAATTAACTGTTAAATTAAAACTTTTGTGTTCTATGTCTGGCCAGTCCTCTTTTGGGTTTGTTGTCCCCCAAAACCCGTTCCCTATTGATAGCGAGTGGTCTTTTCTCAATCGGTGTAATCGTTTTCTCTTCTTTTGTGACTTTTCCCGAACAGAATCGGCGATAGAGAAGAATAATCAGAATAATGACCAAAACTAAGAGAGTAATGGATGCGCCGATAATTCCGTAGTAAATCCAATCGATTTCTTGTTTTTCCTCTTTTGCCACTTTCGGTGGATTGCAATAAGTCTTGAAAACTAGTTTTTCGCAAACCAGTCGTATCTTCGAAGGAGTTCCACCCTTTCAAAGATATTAAATGAATTAGGGATCAATTGATTGAATGAATGAATGAATACCTTTTCTATATTATAATCACATTTGTGGACAGACTTTCTGACGATAGAGTTGTCTGCCGGTAGCTGTCCGTCAAACAAATACATGACCTTTGAGTTCTGATCGACATAACCACCAAATATGGCTCCGAATTGGATTTTGTAGTCATTTTCAAAGACCAGCACATCTTTGGTAACATCTTTGGTGACGATACCCCAATCACTTGAGGAACTACTGGTTCGCTTACAATAGACATAAAACAAGTTTTGTTCTGAAATCAAAGCCAAAAAGTTAGAACTCTTTGACAATTCTTCAGAAATACAAACCTTGAATAAAGAGAAGGCCATTGTCGGCAAAGTTGAGAACCGCTTTAATCCTTTTCTTCAAATCTAAATGAGGGATCACTTTGTCGAGCAAACCATGAGTTTCATAACCCTTTTCTTTCAAATTTTCCGGAATAAAGGGTTTGTTTTTCTTCCACTTATTGCCGGAATAGGCCATGAAATGTAACTGTAATGTATTGTTCTGTCCTTTTCGACGCTAAATAGAGAATATGTTTATCAATGCTTAAGCTATTTGTCTTCAGAGGACTCACTCCCATAAGAAACAGTTTTTCCTGTTTTAGTTCACACTTTCCGTCGAAATTGGTTTTGAAAGTGGCCTCAAATTGGGGCAAAGGTTTGTGTTCGGGATCATCGAAGAAAATATAGCGAATATCTTTTGTCTTTTTATTAATCATATTTCGATACGAAGTGAAGACAGTGTCCTCTTCGATGTTATTCCAAAACCGGCCCTCAATGTCAGAAACGAAATACGATTTGTTAAACATTTTGGTTATTGTAGTGAATGGCGGCCGAAGACACAGGAATTTAGGCAATGAATCAGACATTTCAATGAAATTACTCAATAATAAGATAATAATCAGACCATTAATGGCATTAAACTGAAGAACTTTTGCAAACATTGTATTGGTTTCAGATTCTCTTAAAATCAAATGATTTCTAAAGAAATTGTGTTAAAAATCATTCAAAAGTTCTCTGATATTAAGCGCGAGACTGAAGACTGAGTAAAGAGTAACTCATTTATCAATGAATTAAAGAAAACATAATTTATTTGTTAAAAGATTACAAAAGAAGTAATAATTGCGTAAAATATTCGCAAAAAAAGATTTAATTAAAAATAAACTTTAATTTAATCTCAAAATCAATAGTAAATGGATTTCAACTCAAATGTCGATCAGTTTTAGTAATTGAATGGCTTTATCACAATTCCAGCCCAAACTCTTGAAATGGTTTTCCACAGCATTTATATACAGTTTGAGGCACTGTTTGGCGCATTCCTCCACATCGAAGCCATTTGTGTGGAGATATAGCCGCCAATGATTCGAGTATTTCTGATACCAGAAACACATTTCCGATAAATACATTAGAGATAACAAATGGTTATCACTAAAGATATTGTGAGATATCAGAGCTTCAGGACTCGTCAGTGGTTGTTCTCTGTTAGAGAAGATCATGTCATCGAAGGACTGTCTTTGGCTGAGAAACAGTCGAAACCATTGAATGCCATCTATTAAGTACTGCAGTGTCTTATGCCTGACCTCTTCATCACTCAATTGTTTATTGTCTTTAATGAGAACTGAATCTGAAGACAACTTGAGGTCATTGTTTAGTTTGCAATTACAGAATGCGTAAAGAAGTCCAGCTTTTCTCCAAAGAAGACATTCGACGAAATCTATACCCAATAGATTTCGGACCGACTGATAGTCATTGATATCTACTATTTGTTCGGGACTGCGATTGTCGTCCAATTCATCGCACAGTTGTCTGATTCCGTCCAAAAGATATTGTATTGAATTCATAACTTTCTCTGAGTTTTCTGTACTGAAGTCATCTGAAGTGATGACCAATTCCTGATCCCAAGTGATTGAGAGCACAGTTTTCGCATATTTTTCAATTGTATCCCTTAATTGTCTGCTGTTTTCATCGCAATTAGTTTTGTTTTGATTGCAATCAATCTTCAAAACATTCAACTCATTCACCAAATCATCCATCGATTGGCCAACAATTGAGTGAAAACAAGATTTCGCTCAAATAAAAGGAACTGATCTCAAAATTATCACAATTTAATTAAAAATCAATTTAAATGTCAAACCATTTGATTGTAAATCAAATCAAAGTTTTGATGTTTTTTGTAAACAAATAATAAAAATCAGGTGAAACTCATTCCTCACAAAAATGTTACGCTTAAACAGGGGTTCAGTTTATTAATAGACATAACTTAAGTCACTTATCCTATGGATCAGATCTTATGGCAAATTAGTGGGCCTTCAAAAACATATGTAACACTCTTTATGAATCATATCATTCAAAATAAGTTTTCAATTTTGTACTCAATTTAATTATAATAATTTAGATCTTGCAACTGAATTACCTTGATTTAGTCTTGTTCTCACAAAATGTCAACTTTCGGTTTCTTAATAAACTGAATTAACCATCAATTAATTGATAGATAAGTTTTATTTAAGTTTGAAGTTAACGCCATCTGAGGTTCACTAATAGCCATTGAAAAGCATTGCAATCGATGTTTGGTTTTTGTAAACAAAAGTGAATTTAATTAAAATTAGTTTTTATTAAAATTGATTTCAAAATGAATTCATTACTTCGAATGGCTTTAAGACATAATTCCCGAACCCTTCCGAACCTAATCCAGCGCTGTATGGAAAGGCCAGCCATCAATAGTTGCAATCAGATGACAGTGATTCAGGAGATAACAAAAAGTCGCAATAATTTTGAAAACATCTGTAAACGTCTTTATACGACAATTACCCGAAAAGATATTTCACTAATTGGTTCCGAACATCGTTTAAGACAAACGGCGCTCCCAATGACTTACATACCGGTGCGGTCTATGTCTCACAGAATGCCACTCACTTACGACTTTATTCGGGAAAGGATTCTCTTATTATTAAAATTATACGATAAAGTGGATCCCGAAAAGCTGTCCCTCGACTCCCACTTCTACAAAGACTTAGGTCTGGACTCTTTAGATCACGTGGAGGTGATTATGGCCATCGAAGACGAGTTCCACATTGAGATTCCCGACTCAGACGCAGAAAGACTGTTAACTCCAAAAGATGTCCTCAAATACATTTCGGACAAAGAAGAAGCCTATGAAGGCCTCCAAAAGGATGACCACAACGAACACCATTAGTTACCTCTTGTTCTTAAGCTGTTTTGTCTCAACTCAGTCACCAATCAATCAATTGTTTGATTTTAGAGTCAATTCTTCTGTTATTTTACCGAAACTACAATATTATTGTCTTATGTTTTGTCATAATATAACTGTTAATCGATTCCTAATTATATTTAATATTAAAAATTGTCTCAAATTTGAGCTCTTCTTTTGATTTCTTGTATTCAAAGCATTTGTTTTGATTCGAAATTAAAATTTAATAATTAGTTTGTAATCAGTTTTGAGTTGTAATTAGTTTTTCATACAATTATTTCAATAAAATATTGTCTTAAGAACTGAAAAGTGCTTCAAAACACTGGTTTTTGACCCAAAATTAGGACAAAATTAATCTGATTTTGACCTTTGGTTTGAAATATTTGTGATAAAATTCTATTGAACTCAAAATACATAACAAAATATTCTTAAGAATAATACCCTATCAGTGACTGTCGCTAAAGGATTGGTTATTCTTCAGGTAATTACAAAACTTTACCCCTATTTTGATATTACATTATATTTGAGTGAATACTATTTGAGACTATTTTTGTCGTAATTTTTGGTGAATTTCTGTAAACATTATTTGAAATCAGTTTTTGAGTCTTTTTGTGGTTTTTATTACCAATTGATTTGATCGGAGATAATCACCGCTAAGAGTGGAAGCAATGGCCGAATCATTTGATTTGGAGTCCATTGAACTTCCGAAAGGTGTCGATTACGACGAGTTGTACGACCAGCTGATCGCCGATCCGGAAATGTTGGAGCGATTGGTCAGAGAGTACTTATCGACGGACCAGAAGTGGATCGAAAGGGAAAACAAATTAAAGGAATTGAGAGATAATCGCGAAAAAATGATGGAAGAGATCAAACAAATACAAGAAAACAATGAGAAGTTCGACAAAATGATCGAAGAATACCACAAATCAATTATTAACGCGAAGTAATTGAGTCTTAATTTAGTTGTCATTCACTTTCAATTCATTGGAAGAGTTGTCTCGAGAGTTGTCATTCTGTCTTCAAATCTATAGATCTTTTAGTTTTGGTTTTTATACCAAAACGTCTTAAGAATTGCATTATTTCTGAGCAAAGCTTTTGAGTCAATTATCTCTTGTTTTGGAACTAATCAGATGTTATTCTTTGTGATTCAGGACAACAACTATTACTGAAACGGTTTACTACGACGAAGAACACACCTATTATTCGGATCCGATTCAAAGAGTTATAAATATCGGTGAACTCAGAGAAAGAATGTCTAAATTGGATGTATGTCTGCCCACAACCAGTGCTCTAAATTTTAGTGCAGAGAATGGAAAGTATATTAAATCAGAAGAGAAGCCATCAGAGGAGACACAAACAGGAGATGACGACGACATCGTTGAACTGTCAGTTGTCAGAAAGTGTGCGACCCGTCGATCATATCAACCCTTTTTTCGAAGGTTAGCACCAGAATTGTCTGTCCATTGAATTTCAATGAATCGTTTGTTTGCAGTCATCCCAGAGCTGGCGATAAAGTGTTCGCCGCCTCCAACGCTATTCTGACCCACTGTTGGAAACCCGGAGTCATCACTAAAATACAGAATAGTTTTTACGTTTCGGTGGCATTCGATGACCGGTCAATAGTCGGCGGAAACCTTCTCTCCCGTTCTCTCATAGCTTACAACAGGAAAACTAATGATCCGATTCCTATCGCAGAAAGGGTTGTCGGTATGTCTTCATATAATTGTCTGACAAATATCTTATTCTTATTTGCATTCAATTTGAAGCCTATTTGGATGAAAGCAATAGTTTTATCAACAGAAGTGAACTCTATTCGGGAACTGTTGCAGAACCGGCCAGACATACAAATGGCTACAGATATCTGATATTCTTCGACAAACATATCTACCGTTACGTCAAACGCGAAGATATTTATTATATTTATGACAAACAGAACAGTAATTCACTTATAATTCATTTAAAGAGAATTTTATTTGAAATTTGTTTCTCATTTCAGTCGATAAACTGTTCGGATCGGGAGATAAGGATCAGTTTAATGATATCGAGGTCTTTGAGTATTCGGAGTTCCTTAGGAATTACTTCAAGAATTATCCGGAAAGACCTATGCTTCGGCTCCAGACGGGAGACGACAGGATTAGAGTACGATATCAGAGAAAATGGTAAGAAAAGTGTCATCTCTTAAGACATAACTAAGAATATTCTTTAGGGAAACCGCAAAAGTTCTTGAAGTGGACGCAAGTTTGGCTCGAATTGATTTTTACAAACTGGAGAGACCCCACTCAGAGTGGATATATCGGGGCTCTCGTCGTTTGTACGACATTTACAAAGAATGTCAAACAACTAAATCCAATGTCAAACACCGGGCGCTCAGATCGACCACAAGAATGACTCGAAGAGAACACGATAGGGGAGCTTTCGTCGAGTGGACCGCCGAAGAAGAATCGGCTAAAGACAGATCTGATTCGCATTCAGACGACGAGATATTGTTTGTTCCGCCAGAAGAGGCCAGTCGTAAACGAAAGCTAAAACAAACGGCTCGTAAATCGACGGCCAAGC
This sequence comes from Minunthozetes semirufus, assembly GCA_034699985.1. Classification (NCBI taxonomy): domain Eukaryota; kingdom Metazoa; phylum Arthropoda; class Arachnida; order Sarcoptiformes; family Punctoribatidae; genus Minunthozetes; species Minunthozetes semirufus. The sequence continues at coordinate 23,700 of JAQIXD010000473.1, forward strand.
CTTCTATGGCCGGCGCCTCTTGTAATGCAAGTAATATGATATCCAATCTTTTGGGAGATCCCATTGAAATAGATGTCGAACAGAGACCCGCCATAAGAGTTACTTTCAAAGAGTTTGTGGAACATCACTGTTCTTCTGATTGTATTAATGGTTCGTATTTTGAATTAATCCATAATTTGTGTCCAATCGATGATATCTTATCTTTCGATTGCAGTGGAGGCCGAATCTGAGAGCTTTTACGATCAAAACCCGTTTTTTGTCCCAATTCTTGTGGGATATCGAAGAGAAATCATCCGAACGAATGAGAAAAAGGTCAGAATAGTGTACAGAGCCCCCTGTGGGCGCCGCATCCGAGACATTTTTGAAGTTTGGAAATACCTTTCGATAACAAATTCAAAGCTCGACATCGATTTGTTCACATTTTCCGTCGGATTTTCACTATTCCGGAGCTCTAATCCTCTTAAGGCTTACTTTCACGTACAGGACATCACTAATGGAACGGAACGGCAGCCAATATCGTGCGTTAACACAATTGATTGCAGTGATTTGGGTCCCGTCGCCTATAATGCCGAGCGATTCCCTCACCCGGACGTGACTTTCGATCCGGACCCAGAGTTCCTGTCGTGCTGTGACTGTGTAGACAATTGCGTGAACTCAGAGGACTGTTCCTGTCAACAGTTGACACTCGAGGCCAGTGATGCCGTCAGACTTGTATGTCATGTCATGTCTGTCCTCTTTATAGGGATTTTCTATTGATTTATATCTTTCAGAGCAAACACCAGAACTTTGGCTATGAATTCAAACGACTGAATGACTTTGTGATGACCGGTGTCTTCGAGTGTAACCAAAAGTGTCGGTGCAATGAGAAGTGCGGTAATCGTGTCGTTCAAAATGGCATTAAATGTCGTCTTCAGCTCTTCAAGACATTGAAGAAGGGTTGGGGCGTTAGGGTATTGCATGACGTACCAAAAGGGTCGTTCCTCTGCATATATGCGGCACAGATTCTGAACGAAGAGGCGGCCGATAAAGAGGGCAAGACTTTCGGTGACGAATATTTAGCGGATTTGGATTACATCGATGTCTGTGAGAACCAAAAGGAAGGCTATGAAAGTGAGGCTGAATTGAGTGACGAAGACTACAAAGAGTCTGATGACGACGATAACGATGAAGACGAAGATGACAACGACTTTAGCTGTTCCTATAGCGGCGGCAATAAGAGTGCGCCATCAACTGCTAGCAGTGGATCTGATTACGAAAAATCCAGGAGTTCCAGAGGTATTGCTATTCATTTGTGGCGGAAATCATTTTTGTTTTAAATAATTGTTTGTCTTTAAGAGCGGCGAAGATATGAAGACAAACAAAAGAAGTCGTATTCCATTCGACAGGACTTCTTCAACGAAGACTTTTGCTATTCATTGGACGCAAAAAAGATGGGAAATATCGGCAGATATTTGAACCATTCCTGTGAACCAAACTGTTTTGTCCAAAACGTATTCGTTGACACTCACGACCTCAGGTTTCCGTGGGTTTCCTTCTTCGCCAAGAAGTATGTCTTTTGTTTCTTTGATTCCGATCTTTATTTGAGTTTAAATTAATTATTTGTTTTGTTTTCAGAGATATTCTCGCGTATGAGGAGCTCTCCTGGGATTACAACTATGAGATCGGATGTATTGACAATAGAAAGATGTACTGCTATTGTGGGGCCCATCGATGTCGCAAAAGACTTCTTTAAGACGATATCAATATCTTTACAAACAATTTATCTCTGAATTTGTTTTAGACTTAATTTGGATCTCATTTTTAAAAGTATTTGTAATTTTCATAAAATTGTTTTTTAATTAACTTTTTATCGAATTTTTTCTAATTTATTAATAAATTATTGAATTCTTAATAACTTTTGCTTTGATTTCATTTATAATAAAATTGAAAATTAATTAATTAAAAGGAAATCAACGAATATTTTGCTCAAATATAGCACTATATTCGTCTATATTTGTCAGTTTATAAATGTTTGATCGGATTTATATAATAATCAATTTTAAGCGCCATTTCTTGTAGCCTATAGTTTCAGTTTTACGTAAATCATTCTTTAGATAAGTTATTTGAGCAAACCATAAATCATATAATAGATCAATCATATAAATTTGTTTGATATTTTATAAATGAACCAACTTTTTATTTCCAAATACAAAATATAAAAACATTTTTCAATTGTTCTTGCTCAAATTCAAGATTATCTTAAAATATATGCTTTCTAATGGTAAATAGTGCTAAAGTTATCAATTTGTAAATTACATGGTATTATATTTATTGATATTCTCTTAAAAGCTGTAATATTTTAATTAAATACTAAGTTTTTGAATATAATGACTTTAAAATTAATTATCTTGGACATTGAGTTGGGTCCAGTTCATGGGTTGGTTTACCGATTCTTATTTTGGGACTGATTTAAACTTATTTGAGTTTGCATGAGAAGTATCCAATTTTACGAACTGTATTTCTATTTATAATTTTAAAGACAACTTAATTCAAAAATGATTATAATTATAATATAAATCAGGGAATCTCAAATCGCCAAATCTTGTAAGATTGGGTACAAAATTAACCTGAATAATTTATTGACATTTACTAG
>JAQIXD010000474.1:0-26322 GCA_034699985.1 Minunthozetes semirufus
TCAAAATTTTGGCTCGACCTCAGGGGGGGAATTTGATCAAATTTCGGACCTCAGGGGGGGAATTTTCCATGTCCCCCCCTTCGACATCACTGAATTGATTCCAATATTAAGTGAAAATGATTTTTTTTAAACACTGTATCTGAATCTTATTTTCACCTTGATTCTTTTATCATAGTGTATTGTCACCTAAATCCTCTAATATTTTAATCAAGATATCAATGTTTGAATACCTTTGTTAACAAAAGGAGTTTATTCCAGTCATCCTTATTGACGGCATATTTTGATGGCTTAAATTCAATCATCTTATGTTTGATAACAGGATATCCGGTGACCAGACAGGGCAGACACTCGCTATTATCACTGTTAAGAAGACTGGCCTCATATACATCTCCTTCACGAAAAGCATCCAAAGGAAGAGTTTGCGATACATTTGAATCCATTGATATCTGAAGTATCCATGACTTGACCTCTTCCATAGTATTTTGAGACGATTCTGCACAGAATGGTTGTGAAGGTAACGGAACTTCAAATGGAATATCAGTGCCAACAAAATCTGAGTGATCGACATTAGTCTCGCCCTCATCTATAGCTTCGACTAAATCTAAGAAGTGGTTCCAAAAAACAAATGCCATTTCAAGTCGACCACTGTCTTTAGCGACGAGTCCGGCCTCATAGAAGGCTCTGTCCACTCGAACGATATCAGTATATCGGAGAAGAGCTATAGTTATCTTTGAGTGGAGTTCCCCTGCATTTGATTGATTGCTGAGTGAATGTAAAATAGATTTCAAAGAAATCAAATGACAAATAAATAAATATTTTTCGATTATTTCGAGCTCTGAATCACTTCCAGAAGAGCCAATAACTTGGAATAGAGTATCCCTCAACAGTTTCCATGTCTTTAAATCTGTTTCTTCGCCCGATTCGTACGCAAACAAATCGGAAGCGATTTTGATAACAATTTTTTTAGTGTCGGGTAATATGAAAACTGAATTATATTTATTGAGAATAAGGAGCGCTTCTGTCGTAGACTTGTCTCTCACCAGTTGTGTCGCTAAAAGAATAGTGTATTTAACGATCGATTCTTTGTCTGCATTTTGTTCGGCTATTTTCAGACCCTGTCTAAAGTCTGTCGACTCATTTATCGAATCTGAAGGAACAGACGGTCGGTCAGAGTTCATTAGTCTCATTACACTCGAACCAGAGCTCTGGCGAGTAGTGGTTCCACTCATGTATTCAGAGCCACGGGTTTCGGCAATCATTTCACGTTTGACGGACTCAGTAAGTTGTGGCGCAAACTGTTCGCACACTCTGAGCGCTTCCTCCCACATACCGTTTTCTTTGTATAACTTTACCGCTAATTCAATCCTTCCGGCCCTCAGAAGGAGATGTTCTGCGCGATTCATATTATCGATAGAACGCCTTCCTCTGTCTGCAAACATATTTTGTAGTATGAACTTCGCCTGTGCTGTCAACACATCCCTAACAATTTCTTCGTCGCGCACCGAGTCTTCAGCAACTCTGAGGGCATCTTCAAAGTTGCTGTTATGTAAGTACATAAGTACCGCTTCTTTAGGTCTGTTTGCCTCACAATACATGGCTTCTGCTTCTGATAGTCTGTTCTCATCCTCCAACCAAAGGGCATACTTTAACTTCACTTCATTTAATTTATGCTTCAAATCATTGCCAGAGTTTGTGATCAAATCCTTTGCGAATTCAAAAGCATTTATTTCTACGCAATAATCGACGACTTGATTAAGAAGACCGAAACGACTCAATAGTTTTACTGCAGACTCAGCATTATTTAGAGACTCAGCCCAATAATAAGCCACTTGTTTGGCAGCAATTACTCCACCATTAGCCCGCGCCACACGATATGCTTCCTCCCATTGATTGGCGTTCTTATACATCTGAACCGCACTCTTCCATTCATTTGCTGCCACATAATGAGACTCTGACTGATGAAAGGATCCTTCGTTTTCCAGTTCCTATAAAATTGTATTAAATTCTGTAAAATCTGATATTCTTTTGAAACAAATGGAACTGACTTTTGCCAAATGGAGGTGAGTGTCATTCAGTAGGTCAGAGTGATATTGTTTCACCAAACGAATCATAGGCTCATATTGTTTTGTACTCTTATACATACTGATGGCTGAGTCCACGTCATCGCAAGTTATGTATATTCTTTCAGCGTCTTTGTATTTGCCGTCGTTTTCAAGTGATTTTGCAATCGATTCATACATTTCTTTAGCCTCTAAGGGGTCCATCATTTTTCGGGCCAACTTATAGGCTCTTGAATACTGTCCCTTATTATTGAGTAATGAAACCGCGTCTCGAATGAGACCACAATTCAGATAAATTTCGACCGCAGTTTCGATTTGGTCTTTGAGTGCATAATAGTTAGCGATCTTTTTGCCAAAATTCGTGGGAATGTTGTCCAAAATGGCTGCAATTTCTGCTGCTCTTTCAAACTGATTGGCCTGAATGGCCGCTTCCAGAGCCCGATCTGTTTTACCCGATTCGATGTAATGATTGACAGCCGCCGACGGATCGTTACATTCATTGAGTAGATATTCGGCGAACTTAAGAGAATAACAGTTAATTAAAACGAAAAATAAGATAATTATCTCACTTTAAGCTCAAGTGAAACGACTTCTTCGGGGAATTCCTTTCTCGCCAATGCTATAGCTTTGGTATAGGAATTGCCTTTAATATAGTTTTCGAGAGCAGATGTCTTATCGTTCATAAGACTACTTTCGTAAATAAGACCGACTTCTTCATAGAATTCCGCAGAAATCAATTCATGAATCAACTGTTCCACTGATGTCTTTGATATATCAGAATTCCTTTTGCCCGCAGTATTCAGCATAAGTTTTGAGGCCTGAATCAAACGCCCGGATTTCATATACAATCTCAAAGCTTCTTCATATTTGCCACTCTTTTCCATTATAAGTCCGGCCTCTGCCTCCTGTTCGGAATCCAAGAGCCAATTATAGTATCGCTGTTCTAAATCTTCCTTGACTTCATCCCTTCCAGAACGGATGGCTAAATCGATAGCCCGCTCCCATTTATGTAATTTTATATAAGTATCGATAACTTCATTGAAATGAGTGGTTGTCTCAAATGTAGACCAATCGTTATCTAAAAGGGAAAGTCTGCTGTAATTTTCTGCACACTCTCTAACAAAGACAGCTCTTGTAATATCCCCGACAGCAGCGAACGCGCGTTCGGCTACAATCAGATTTGAGTTCTTAAGGGCCACATTCCCGAGTAATCTCCACATTGACTCTGATTCTGCGCTCAATGGAAGTGATTCCAGAAACAGTTCGGCTCTGAATTTACAGTAATATATAAAATGATAAGAATTTAGTAAAAGATAAAAAACTATTTGTCAAAACCTATCCAGATCTGCGTCTTCGATGGCTGTATCAAATTCTAGCAGAACTTCATCTAGAATTATATCGGTGTTTGACAGAGTGAAGACAACTTTAGTTGTTCCCCTTTCTCTTTCAATAGCGACGGCATCATTTTGTGAGCCACCGCTCACGTTATGAATAACAGGTTTTATCGAAATCGTACCAAACATATAGTTTTTCACGCGATTGGGCGACGATTACATCACTTCCCGGAACCCATTGTACGAAACCACAGAAGTTAAGAATGACATGACTTTCCTGATTAAAAATGTCCAATAAATTGAGTTTCAAAGACCTGTCTCTGAAGATCAACTTCTTTCCCGTTTCATTCAATTCAATCCAATTTATTTTCTCGTTATGAGACCAAAGACACAGTTGGATACCAGATATCAGATCCAGTATTGACACCGTATTGATGTCCAAAAGAAAGGCCAGGATTTTAGAACCACTTTTGCGTTCATTTATCCGAACGCTTGGAATCAATTAAAACAATTAATCGTTAATTACTTAAAATGGATTCAATACCTCATTAGATGTTGATTTACGAAATCAGTTCTGACAGACGCCAAGAGTTCATTAGATCCCAATTCAACTAAATATAGTTCTCCGACAACATTAATGAGCGCAACGTTTTCGTAATCGAAGGAAAATTTGACGCTTTCTGTAGTCATTCCATTCCAGTCTATTTCAGAGACTTTTTCATTCGGTTCCCGAATATCGCCTAAAATTAGTGTATTTGCGGTCAAAATGACGACAAAATTTTCGTTAATTATTTTGACGTCAGTTATATCGAAGTTCGACTGAAACATAGCGGTCGACCCATTCTGAAGGTCTTTAATAACGACCTGTCGGTTCCCAACATAACTAATCTCAAGTTTATCGCCGATTAGTTTTGTTTTCCATTTGCAGACAAACAATTCTGCGCCACCATATAGGGTACCCACCAATATCTTAGTGCCGTCAACACTCCAGTGAAGTCCAGTAATTAGATAAGAACCGCTCAGTTCTATGACATTCTTCTGTCGCCAAACACGAGAATCCAACTCAAAGATAATCAATTTCTCCAAAGAGCTGACAACTGTTATATTACCGGAAGGAGAACTAATAGCACACGAGATATCACTTCCAAATTCAATATTCTGTTTCGGATAATTAACCGCTCCTTGTTTTTGACTCTGAGTCGAAATATTTATAAAACTGATCCGTCCGTCACAACCGGCAGCGCAGACATAACCGCTTTGGCAGAGAGTGAGAGCAAACGGAGGGCAAGAATGAGTGGCCACTTGTTTGCCGGTATTGTCACGAGTTTGAAACGAATTGATAATAATTAGTCCACTCATAAAACCACAAACAATATTATCTCCGCTTATACTCATCGCCACAACTAATGTATTGCTGGACATCAGTCCAAACATTTTGTTGGTCTGAGTGTTGACTACTTTCACCTGAAATCGATTTTTTAATTCAAAAAATATTAAAATAATTATTTTTTTAACAAAATTATAATTAAAGCATAAAATGGTATTTCTTTTAAACAAAAGATCGGAATTAACATTAAATCATAGATTAAATTAAATCAAATGAAGACATAAATGAGATTAAATGATAAAATAATATATCTGTTATAAGTTATGACCAGAATATCAAAGTATTATTACTTTTCCATCCAAAGAACCGAATATTATTCCAGAGGAATGCCATAATAGACAGGTCACGGGGTTCTGAAGACTAAACTTATTGATAATGGCTTTCTTGTCGCCCCTAAACAAGTAATTCGGATCAAAGATATCTCATTTGATTGACTTTTAATTAAATTAATACCAGTTTTGTCCGATTTTATAGATATAGAGAACATTATCTGTCTGTCCAATCGCTAACTTTTGTGAGTCGGGAGAAAAGGCTATACCCTTAACGACAAATGATTTTCGGCTAAAATTTTTTGCCGTCGATTTGAGGGCAAACTTATCCTTTTCTTCATTACTATTTGCGTCAAATAATATGATTTGATTATTAATTGCCGTACAAATAGCTATTCGGCTCAGGTTTGGACAAATACTGAAGCATTCGATTCGGGATAAATTCAAACTTTTGTCAACATTTAAAAGAGTTTTTTCGTGTTTTAGTTTCATTTAAAATAATTATTAGAAAAACAAATCAATAGATTATTATATAATAATAATAATAAAACACAAATAAATTGTTGGAAAAACTTTTGTTGTGAAACATTAGTCTCTATGGAAACAATTGTCTCATTTGTTGTCAAATCTCTTCATTTGTCCAACAAATCAATAATTGGATAGAATTGTATGCAAACGAAAAAAGAGTAAAAATAAATTATTCGATGAAATGTTATCACATTTTTTGATTCACTTCAGTCTAATCCGAGCGGAACGTCGTGTCTCGACTCCAGTTCTTTTTGGATGAATTTTCTCTTCCAAGAGAGTACTTCTAATACTGAAGTCTTCGTCGCCTTTAGAAATCTTCTTTCGTTTCTTAATTGGTTTCCTCTTTTCTGAGTCTGATTCCGAATCTGAGACTCCATTTTGTTGTACTTCCTCTTCAGTGGAACTTTCATTCAGTTCACTGTTTTTGTTTGTCTTTCGTCTTCTTTTGTTTTGTGTCTCTGTTTGCGGAATGACGTCATGTTTTTCTTTGATTCTGGTGTAGACAAACGACTTCGGGTCCAGAGATTTCATACTATAATATTTGCGATGTTTGTGGTCGACATACCAGGCGGCTCCCTTTGAATCTATATCAAGAGGCTCATCCTCTTTATCATTAACAATGTCTTCGATTTTATTTTTTGAGTTTCTCTCCATTTCTGTTTGGATCAGATTCTTCTGATTGGTTCGGATCTCAACCATTCGCGAAGAATCGGTTTTAAGCCACGAATTTTTTCGTTGTTTTGATCGAAGAGCTCTTCCACTGGTTTTTGGCTGAGGTTCTGGAATTTGCTTTTCTGGCGGTTCTATCATTGATAAGAGCGCCGGCCAATAGAATAAAGACCTGAATTTCTCGAAAAGTTTTCCATAGTTTTGATTGTTTTTGAGAACATTAGACATCTCTTCCAAAGAAATCTTTAAATAGATTTCAATAAATATAAACAAATTTATTACTCATTTTCAACAAACCTCTGATTTTGCGATAATTTGTGAGAAGTAATCGGTGTGTATAAGAAGTCCTCGAAGACCTTTCACTGTTGCTCTATTTGGCGGAAGAATTGGAGGACAAAGATTTAAATTATTGGAAGCAGTGCTGGTAGAAGGACCGGGTATAGGAACTAATGTATTCGATTTGGGGCGAGAAGTGATGGCCCTATCGATCAAAAGTCGAATGGCTTTCGCTAAATCAGTTTCAGAAGGAAAGGGTTCTCCTTTTATAAGTTCACTGAAGATATGTTTAGTGGTTTGAAAGACGCACTGGTCTTGAGGTGAGCGGTCTATCAATCAAAAGAAAAGATAAGTTAATTATCGATAAAATGATTGCAAAAGAATTACTAATTATTTTCTTAGGACTAGACTTCACATCAAAAGCCGCGAATATATCAATGATTTTTGTCTCCAAATTTTCTTCTGCGTTTGACTTCTTGGGTCTACCCTTGTTTGAAGGGATAGGGATTCCCTGTAATTCCATTTCCAGTCTTTGAGTCAACTTTTGTTTACCGATTCGCAACTGTTGGTCAATGTCTTTATTCTGTCCCCTATTAAGCAAATGTCTGATTCGTTCGTATAGTTTGTTCTTAACGGTCAGACTTCTGGTCACGAAATTCGATTTGATGTTTGACTTTCGAATTTTAGTCCTTTTATTCCTTCTTTCTTTAGAATTATGTCTCAGAAGTAAATCATAACGACTTGCAATTTGTCGGGCATTTCGACCCTTAATGTGTTCTTCGAGTTTAACCCATTTAAAGTTGTTAAGAGGGGCCAACTCTAAAATCTGTTTGTCCTCCAGTGGCGTCCAATCGCCTAACTTTCTGTCATTACCGAAGTTGAGTCGCATCATATACCGTTCTCTGCACTGCCTATTACTCCTTCCGGGCAAGAATTGAGACACTTTTCGCCAGTTATGTGTTCCGTACTTTTTAACCGCTAATAAGAGCTGTCGGTTCTCGTCTTCATTCCATTGGTCGCCCCTTTTTGGGACATTTATTTTATTCCAATAGTGTTTAATCTGAGGTAATGTTCGACCTTCGATGAAGTACTTGACCTGATGCCAAGGGATGAAGTCTCCGACCCGACACTGTTCTATCACTTTCTCAACGAGTTCTGCCTCTGCTTTAGTCAGTGGTCCTATCCTTTTGATATCGCGATTCAGTTCTGACTGATATCTTGAGCAGCACTGCCAACCCATACGGTTAGTGCCCAACTCGAGGGCCACTCTCTCCCAGTCATGCATACCATACAAATGAACTAAACTCTTGAGTTTCTGATCTTCTTCTTTAGTCCATTCGTTTTTGTTGATCGACGGATGAAGAAAGTTATTCCAATAGAGCTCACAATCATCTGCGTTGTGATCAGTGTCTAACTCTGTGGCGAACTTAAGCCAATCCAGATTTGGATCCCATCTGTCAGGAGCCGGCAGTTCGTGCGGATCCACTGAATTGAGATCATCGATCTGTTCGGTCAGTTCAGCGATTCTCTGCATATTTGACCTCAGATTAGACCTGTCTTTAGTCAACTTTTCCTTTTCATCCCTCAGAGGTTTGTGTAATCGTTGGGCAGTATCGTAGTGTAGTATATCTTTGAGGCGCTGCCTTTCAATGACATTCCAGGGCTTATTAGTGCCGACATATGACTGATTAATCTCTCCTTTTGTTCGCTTCTGAATTGTGTCGCCATTGTATGGAGCGGTTAATCCTTTAACGTCTTTAAAATATGGTGCCATAAATGGGATCAATGAGTTCGGGTGACTGTAACCAAAGTTATTGATTGTTACATCTCTGACAACCTTTAGGTTAGAATTGTTCTTCAGTTCTGTCTGTCGCGACTCATTCTCACGTCTTTTCGATACCAAAAATTGCTTCATTTCATCGATTGATTCGATATAAACATTATTCAGAAGAATACACGACTCAACAGAAATGGGCAGCTCTTCGACCTCTTCTTCCTCATCTTCTGCGACAACAAAGTCGACCACTTCTTCCGCGTCTGCACTGATGGGCACATCATTTAATTCCACTTCAATCACATTAGGATTCATTGTTTTTAAAGATATTTAAATTCAAAGACAAAAAATCAAATAAAATGTCTTAAAAATTATGTAATTCAAAGAGTTTTCAAAACATTTCTCTGAGTGAGAGTCAAACAAATGGCGGAAAGACTGCAATGAAATGCATTTTTCAAAACACTTTTGACATTAATTTTCGGCAAATCTTTTAAATCACAGAAAAAGAGCTTAAATTTATTGAACTCAAACTCAAACTGATTTTGAGGCAATTTTTTAAATCATTTTCCATAAGAAACGTCAAATAAATTACTCTTCATTTGACTCCAATTCCCGAAGAAAACCATTGAAAAGATAATAACATTTATTTACGTTATTTTTCGTCATTTATCACAACATATGAAATGTTTTCATAAGTTTTTACAGTTTTTGTATTTTTAGTAAAATTCCGTTCAAATGTCACTCATTTAGAGATAATTGATGTCAAAATTCAGAGCAATTTTAAGCAATTATCTGATTTCGAGCGCAATATTCAGTTCACAGATAAATAAGGGATTTATTTCAAATAAAAGGTTAAGCATTAAAACAATGTCTTCATCTTCTTCTTCAGACGAATATTCGATGGCGTTCGTGACGGCACCGAATAGTGATGTCGCCAAAGATATTGCTAAGTATTCTATTATTATTATCTTATCCAATACATGAGTGCCATTAATGTCCATAATCTTCTCAAATGTCCAGGAAATTAGTATCAGACAAACTTTGCGGATGTGTTAATATAATCCCTTCCATTACTTCTGTATACGAATGGAAGGGAAAAATAGAAACCGATTCCGAGGTTTTGATGGTTATTAAGACCAGAACCGAATTGATCGATGAGTTGACGGCTGCGGTCAAAGCGAGTCACCCCTACCAAGTGTTTGAACTGATATCGACTCCGGTATAACTCCTTTCACTTCTATTACTTAAGTTCTGATAAATATTTCAAATCAGATCCAAAAAGGAAATCCAGATTACCTCAAATGGTTGGGAGAAGTGGTTCCCAAAAAGCAATCTTAAGATATTTGTAAAAATATTGTAAATAATATAAACTTTTAATAATTATTAATATTTAGTAATAATTAGTAATAAATTGTTATTAATATTAATTACATAATAATTATCATTGATTTTGATGTTAAGAGAGATTCGAATAATTGGATGAAAACTAAGAATTATTGGAATCGATTGCAGTCATTAAACGGGACCTCATTTTCTTGTTGTCATTTGTCATACAATTGATTAATCCCTGGATTTGTTTCAAATTATAATCCTTTCGAGTCTTAATCCAATCTAAAAGCGCCGGTTCTGTCAAATAGTAGGCCTTAATGTATTCCTCGACCAGTTCTCGCTCAGGAATGGGTCTAATTGTAGTCAGACTCTCGACTTTGGTCAGAAACTGTTGAAAATCGAGTTGCATTAGAGCTCTGCCTTCATTTGAGCACTTTTTCGATTGGGAAAAGCCTTCGATGAATGTCCTGTTGGCTAAACGTAAGACATTTTCCCACAAAATATTGTAAACATTTTTTGGTATTGAAATTGAATTCAAATTTTTATCGAAAACTTCAGTCAAACGCATACTAAAAATCTGGAGTTCGCGTAACAACTGATCGACGTATGAGTTATGTATTGTTGGGATTTCTCTTATACTCCACTGAGTTGTGGACATCATTTGGACGATCTGTTCGTATTGAATACCTTTTACAGTGACCCACATATAAGATGGCTTTCGAAGATCACTTGCGATCGACACAACCTATTCGTGAAATAAAATTTTAATCAATTGAGACAAAGAAGTAGAAGCCGTTACCTGATTGAAGTATTGCTCAAGAATTGGCTTTTTCTCGAATGGAATCAGATTTTGAAGATATGTTCGCAAATAATTGAATTGATTCGAGAGAACGACTCTAAACACAAATTCAGATAAATTCAGAAATGGTTTACAAATTAATTGTTTAAGACATACAACGACTCGACGGCAACTATCCTTTCGGCCAAACCAAACAGATTTTCAATGGATGACATGTCCACCATTGATGACAGAGTCGGAGAAGAATAGCGATTCTTAATATTTGTCGCTTCGATGTTCATCTCATAACTCTTTTCATCGACAATAAGATTGTCTGAAATCCTTTTTAGCGTTAATTTCATTTCATTTGAGACCGAATTCTCCGATAAATGAATCATTTCTTTGCCGAAGAACTTATAAACAGCGAACAGATAGTAATCAAATAACTGGAATATACAGAGCATCACATCGAAGGCTATCGGACGCAAAACACTCATCATTTGCATGTATTTACCGAAGAGTCGCAACACATTCAAAGTGGTATTCGTCACAATGGGTTCACTTCCATCAGTCAACTCATTCTGTTGGGTCTCTCCGTTTGACATTTTTATTGAATTCAAATGTTTTTGACTCTCGTTTTCATCAGAATTTATTGTCTCTTCTTTGATATCATGATTAGGAACCGATTCATTATTTAGGATCTCGTCTTCGATATCGAAAGGAGTTCTTTGATTCTGAAGAAAATGATTCGAAAAATAATATTTTTGTCGTTTAGTCGGAGACGAGTTCGGAGACAATACTGTTCTTAAAGGATGGTTTGTTCTCAGAAAATGGAATTCTTGTAAGTGAATCAGATTAAAGTCATGGACAGGACATAGATTCCAAACTTCATTATCGAGGAATTCCTTGAGCTCATACATCGACGACTTGTGATAACTTAGAAAATAATTAATTGTTTGCATATGTAATGAGTTTTGCAATTCTTCTGATTTATTGCCACAAAATTCTTCGCCGATTTCTATCATCTTTTCTGCGATTCCAAGAATTTTAATAAATTCATCGAAATTATAGAGCGATAAGTCGTGACTCTGGACAAGTGTTCGCACCTTTTGCTGGACGTCCTGCCAAATGCGAGCCAATCCGTGCTCTAACTTCTGAATAACAAATCTTTTATTTAAAGAGTTATCCAATTGTTGGTCAACCGAATCATTTTGAGTAAGAATTTCATTATCATCTTCTGATTCCTCTTTACCTTCTTCTCTATGGAATGATAGTATTCTGTAATAATTGGACATAATATCCCAAAGAGCTTTGCAAAGGTCTGTTAAACAGACAATAAAGCTGTCAGTCGTTAAACATTTAGACAATTCATTGTATTGTCTCTTATGATAGTTAGAAGAGGTGTCGGCGGAGAACAGTTCGACGTAACCCAAAACAACACTAAACGCTTTGTTATGTATAGCACTCGCGAAGTGCATCAGCAACTGATCCATTGCTGTTTGGGTTTTACCCAACAGATTATAGGCACGCATTAGCTTAAGATATAAGTCTTTGTTGAAAGTGAGGCACATTCTAGAGAGGGCCACATCTATCTGTTCTTCTGTCATCTCGAGTGTGTCCTGTAATTTGGTATTCAATTCACTGATGCAATTGTAGTGCTTAAGACTTGAGACAACTTTATTGCACTCCAAATATAGCTGAATGGCACCGGTATAGTCTTCGTCCTCTTCCAACAGTTCTCTCAGACGTATATCTGTTTCCTGAAGTGTTTTTATTGTCTGCAAAGACTTCAGAAGTGATTTCAATACTTCCCGCCTTCGATAAGAGGCAACGATTCCGAGTGAAACACACGTAAAGTCTCGTTTGGCATAACTCAAGTGACTCCTCCCAGAAGTACATACTTTTATGGCTTCGCTAAGACTTGTCTGGAGTTTTGTCACTCTTTCGAGTTCTGTCTTATATTTAAATTCATTCTTCAGAATCAGATCCGAGACTTTTTTAGAGACAACAATCAGTTGTCTTTTCAGTCGTGTCTTCTGTTCCGTCAAATAATTGAGATCTAACTCTTGTGGTAAGTCTTCTAAGACCAGCTGCTCAGCCATATGGGGATCACTAATGAATTGGAAATACTTTTGTTCGATACCATTAAGAATATCTGCCTCTACTTCAGGATTATTAATGACCAGAGAATCGCTATTCAAATCTCTGTTCGACTTCTCTTTCATATAAGAGTTAATAAATTCATCTTTTCTGACGTCACTCACAATCGATTCCATCACATTTCGGCCCTCAATTGATCCACTCGTTTGCGGTAACTTTTCATTTGTTGGACTCAATTGATTCAATCCATGATTTGATGTACTCTTAAAAGATAAACAAAGAACTCATTCAGTAATCAATTTGAAAATGTAATCAAATACCTGACGAATCATCGATTTAATATTGAATTTCTTCTTGCGGTCCATTTGGTTGTCCAACAATTTTATTAATGACAAACAAATCTCAAATTTTATACAAATTACATAATAATTGCAAAGAAAAGTGTTGAAAGTATGTCATTCTCTCTCATATTAATCAATGATTAAAATAACTAAAATTGAATTTAATTGACTTTAAATGACATAAATCTGAAAATAATAACAAATATATTATTCATAAATTTCGACACTTTTTTAGTCAACAAATGACTCAAATGAGAGCATAATATTAGACGCAATTCATTGTTTCACTCATTGTTTGTTTACTTTTTAAAGTTTACTCCAATTCTTGTGTTTTGAAATTATTTTATCGATTAATTAATTAATTTTGTTTTTGTTTATTAAATCTTTTAAGTGATCCAATCATCCAATAACCAAATGCCAACCGACGGTAAATCTGATTAACATTTATTATACTTTATCCCAGATTTTAGAGTTTCCTCTTAAACTCAATCACTTGTTTCAGAAACAGTTTTAAATTTTTTAAAATAATTAATTTAATATTAAAAGTCATATTAAAAGTATCCTTTTTATTGACATTTTGAGCGAATAGATTATCCAAGATTTGGTTCGCCTAAAAGTTAAAAATATATTTTGTGTTCAAAACTGATAAAAATAAGAATACAATTACAATATAATGCAATTTGAATAACTGATTAAATTATTGATATCCTTCTCAATTATTATGGTTTTAAATGTTGCCTTTGTTTGTAATACAACCCGAGTTTAGGGTCAATTTAAGGTCAATTTTTATAATCAATTGTTAAGTCTGTAAATACTTTCAATTAAATGTTATGTAATGAGTCGTATGACTCGTATTTATAAGGGATACCCACTCTCTCGTGTTTTATGAAGTTTAGTGTCAATGAATGGTAAATATTGTCAGCTCTATAGAGGTATTTTTGTTTTATGCTGAGCAGCAGTTGCCCTATCAGCTCAGCTCAGCTCAGCTCAATTCTAAATAAATTTAATTTAAAATTAATAACAAAAATGTATCAAAATTTTGCCGAAAAATACAGTTTTCACTATTTTTTGTTCATAATTATAAAGCAATTATAAAATTCACAAAAATGAGGTAATTTTCAATTTTAGATTATCCCAGACACAAGTCTAATGAACCATAAGTTATATTTGTGATGGGTATCCTTGATTTTTTTTTTTGCTATGAATTTTCTGCCAATTTATTTGACTTTTGAATATTGAGTTATAACTTATAAGTTGATGTAAACTCATATTAAACCCAATATTATATTTCAGTTCAATAATGAAGTGAATTGAGTTTCCCTTCGAATATATTTTGCAATAATTTATTACGAAATGTATTTTTAGTACAAAAATGCCTTTAATTGGAAACATATTGTTTTGACAGCTTTTTCGTTGATGTGGAACACCTTATCCTCAATAGTCTACTAACTATCGACAATTAAAACACTGTTTTTAACTCAATTGATTGGGAAATACTTTTCCTCTTTTAATGAATTGAATTATTTATATATGAAAAACATTTGTATATATTATTGCAATCAAAAGGACATTCATTTTAAACAATATTCATCTCTAAATGAGATCTAAAAAGTCGACAAAAATGACACAAAAATGAGATAATTTTCAAATATTCGATAACATGTCTGAAGAACTCATTAAAAGTATTTTATTTTTAGTACTTAATTATGATTTTGGCGAAGATTCTGCCGGAATATTCAGTAACTGATTACTCCATTTAGTTTTTGTTCATTTTTGTATGACTTCAAGCGTTTAATTATATTTTTTCAAAACTCAAACTCTACTTCCTATTAGTATTCGCTCAGAATATTCTGTCTTTATAGTTGACGACTGAATAAATGCCAACAAATTAGTACATAAAAGTCATAGAAAGTTGTTTTACTCAAAATTAATTGTCTTTCCCTCTCATATAAAAGCAAATATGTTTTTATGAAATACTTGTGTTTCTATGTTTCCTAAGTTTTCTCTTCTATTAATTGTTTTTATTAACAATTAATACACTTTTTATTACTTATATTAAACAGAAATAAAATGTTTTTTATTATAACATTTGGTTTTCATCTTTTAATTGAGTTTTGTTTTGTCTTATTGATCATAAACTCAAGAAATTATTCATTAAATTATTTTTAGTAATAAATAGGTTTTTCTCGTGTTTTTCATATCCCCTATAGATTGGAGTTTTGTTGCAAAACATATCGTTTTTTGTTATTATTTATTATTTTTTTGCAAATATTGTTCGTCTGATCGATTAATCATTAAATATATCCTCTTTTTTAAATAACGAAATTAACTTTTGTTTTTCTCTTCTCAAATATCTCTTTAATATAAATACAATTTTATCATAAAATTCATTTATTTGAAAATGTTTTTCGATAAACTTGTTTTGATTGCTTTGAGTGAAAGACTTTGACAACTCCTTGTAGTATAAGATCAAGAATATAAACGAATCTATTTATTAGTGAATTTATTGTGAAATAATTCAACTTTTCTTTTACTTTCGTTAATGACTTTAATTATTGATATTTTTGAATCATTTGTCGTTAATCTGAAGGAAAGAACAGTTTAAGGAAAATATTGAGCTCTGATTGAGATTTAAAAAAAAGTCAATTCATTTTGAGTGTGATTTGCATTAAACTGTAAGAAATGTAATAATTCTAAGTCAGGGCTCATGACTATCGAATCACTAAAAATATGGTTAAATTTCTTTTTAAATGAGTCTATGGTTTGCGCACAGCATAAGCGAAGCACAGATAAGAGGAAACACACACTGAATGTAATATTTAGGTCTTTCGTCAGAAAACAGTATATAAGTGCATGAAAATCAATAGGACGGACTCACCTTTGCCTCTGACAGACTCCGAGTGAGGATATATTCAATTGGATTCTACTTTTAACAGCAATTCTTTGCATTTAATATAAAAAAGTTTAGTTGTTTTCCTCTTTTTGTGTTATTTAGTGTTTTTATTGGTTAATCCATTAGAAATTGATGGCATATATCGATAAACAGATAAATAATTGAATACTTATTTCCAGCAATTATTTTACCATTCATTTAGTCGTTTACAACATTTAATGCTTTACTCGTCAGAGCGTTTCCACCGAAAGCTATCATAAGTCCAAAGATTATTAAATTATTGACAAAAATCTCTATTAATTGTCCTCTAATTTGTCATTTTATTGATATTTGGATCAAATATTCTCACATTTAATCAGTTTATTTGATTTTAAGCGAAAGTTTATATCAAATATAATTCTTAAGTATAACTTATTATCTTGTGATCACTTAGAAGTCTATTATGTTCCCGAGAATGTCCGGTAATCGAAAGCAGAAAGTGTTTAATGCTATTACCGGCACCCGATTTTCGGAAGTGGTCGCTGATCCGCCGCCACCTCTCTGTTGGTTTTCCAGTTTGAAAGCCGTGTGGACTATGGCTAAGCTTCTCATCTAATCCTAAATGACATCAAAACCTCATAATTAATGCAATCATTCATTCATTAAATAATTAATATTTTATTCATTAATTGTTAATAATATTATGAAATCATTATTCTATTAATCCGTTAATCAAAGAGAGAATTATTGATGAAATTCTATATTCCGTTAATCCGTTAATCAAATCGAAGATTTACTAAGAAATCACATAATAAGTAGAAATAATGTCTTTAATTTCATCCATGAGTTGTTGTGTCGCTCCGACAGAATGGTTCGGAGGCTTTTTCAAACAATGCGATCCTCCAGAATGTGAGTCCTTTTAAACAAATTCATTGGAAATGTTTTTCCCGATGTTTTCCTCATTCATTTGTTGTTAACAGTAATTCCTATTTTGAAAAATGTATTTTCCCTTCAATTCCATTGTTTTTAATTTTATGCATTAAATGTATTTATTTATAGTTTTTATCGGTTTCTCAATAATTGTTAGAAATAAATGATTTAATAATTAATTCATTTAATTATTATAAGAAAGAAATGTTGTTTTACTTAAGGATATTGATGTCTATTTCCTTCCCTTTATAGGCTGTTGTGGATGTTGTTCTGCGCTCAGACCACGCTATAAGCGTTTAGTGGATAATATCTTTCCTTCTAATCCTCAAGTATGTGATCAACAATAAATTCTGTGACTTTTATTTCCAATTATAATATATATTAATATTTATTACTTCACTCATCACTAAAAAGCAGTTATTTATTACATAAAAGTAATATTCAAAGAATTTGTATACAATTCTATGAAATGAAAAGCAATGTTAAGCACATAATTATGTGTTGAGAATAGTTTAGAAAAGCACTCAACTCCACAACCACTCAATATTCCCGAATAAAATCAAATCAAAGAATAATTTAAAACTGATTGCACTCTATTTAGGATGGATTAGTGAAGTCCAATATGGAAAAGCTTACATTCTATGCCCTCTCCTCACCTGAAAAATTAGACCGAATTGGAGACTATTTGGCGCGAAAAGTAGCTCGAGATCTGTCCCGACATAGGAATGGGTACTAAAATTATTTGAATACTTAAGCCTTTCAGACATTTATTTGAGTTTTGATTTATTCTTCGCATTAGTTATTCATTGAGTGATAAAAAGTTATATTTTATTTGAATCAATAGTTATGTAATAATAGCAATGGATGCGATGGACCAGTTGCTGGTCGCCTGTCACGCACAGACCCTTAACCTGTTTGTTGAGAGCTTCTTGAAAATAGTACAGCAACTTTTGGAGAGCCACGAACCCGAAATGCAATTATTGGCCACTCAATCGGTAGGCCTTCCTTTCACATGACCTGAGTATAGGTTTATTAATAGATTTTTGATTTGTTTTAAAGTTTGTTAAGTTTGCGAACATAGAAGAGGACACCCCTTCATATCATCGAAGATATGATTTCTTTGTTTCGAAATTTTCTTCTCTTTGTCATAACGGAGACAAAGACTTACAAATTAGAAATATGTTGAGAACCGCAGGTCTTAATGGTCTCAAAGGAGTAATTCGGAAGACAGTGAGCGATGATCTTCAGGCAGACATTTGGGAGGAGACCCATATGGACAAAATAGTTCCATCACTGCTATTCAATATGCAATGTCAAGACGTTATTGGTCTGACCTCTACAGATGGCTCAACGCTCACAGTTTCGGCCTCAGCCATAGCTGAAGAGTGTCTGCGCGAACTGATAGGCAGAGCAGCGTTCGGACACGTCCACAATGTTGTCAAACCTATACTCAAACATCTGGACAATCATCAACTCTGGAACGCAAGACATCCCAATGAGTTTGCGGTCCATTCCTTCAAAATAATAATGTATTCAATTCAAGCGCAACATTCGTATGCCGTCATTCAGATGCTTATGAATCATTTGGATGATGTCGACGGATCTGAAGAATCCATAGACTATAAAATCAAAGTTCGCACCGGTATTGTCAACGTATTATCAAAGATTGTATCCATATCTGCCTCGGAATCTATCGGACCATCAGTTTTAGAAGTTATTAATTCTCTTTTGCATTACTTGAGGACTTCCATCAGCAACAGTCAAGATGTGGCACATATTGACGCTGAGAAACAATTCCAAGAACTGGTTATTAATACTTTGGGAGAGTTCGCCAACAATTTACCGGATTTCCAAAAGATTGAAATAATGATATTCATAATGAATAAGGCGCCGCCCACTGCCTCCTCTTCGAGCACTGATATTCAATTCCAAAATACAATTTTGATGTCTTTACTAAAAGTCACCACAAAATACAAAACAGTTCATATGGTTCAGGCCTTTCCCACATCGTTCTTGAATCCATTGCTTTCGAGAGCCAAATCTTTCGACCCGAAGATCAGACATACCGTTCAGCTTATATTCCATCAATTGTTGGACAGACACAACAATTTGGCAAAATTATCAAAACCAATGACTCTTTCATCGCCGGATCAGTTTAATATAGAAAAGGCTGATCGACAGGACCTGATGTTCATGAAAAAACACGGAACAGAAATCCTTCTCCATATCTATGAAAACATTCAATTGAATAATAATAAGGAACAGAACTTTGACGCCATTTACACAACTCTGGCCTTACTCTGCATTGAACTCAATTCAGAGGAAACTCTGACAGAGCTGTTGAGGTTGACGTTCGCCATTCAAGACTTGGCATCAGTTAAGAACTCAACCATAACTGAATCGCATAAGTCTTTAATACACTGTTTAGTCGCCGGTTTTCTTCATCTAATTGGACACTTGATAGCCATTCCCGCGTTTTGCACTCACATCGAACAAGTAATCAAAACTCGAAAGGAAACGACGCCATGGCTTTTGCCTGAATTCAAAAACGAACAGAACAAGTCTCAGCGCAAAGATGTCAGCTCTCTGTCTAATAGTCCCGAAGAACTCAGTAATGAACTACTTTTTGATAAGAAAGTCATTGCCGAAGCTCTTCAGAGTAGTGGACACGACGTCAGCACTCTTTTGAATCCTTTTATGCCTCGAAGTGTCGGTGAGTTTAAGAATTGATTGTTAGAAATGCACTCATTTTTGTCATTATTTTCAATAAAGTTTTGTTTCTTTAATTTTGTGTCGATTTTAATGTATTTGGTTTTGAGTTATGTTTTGTGATGTGTTGTTGTCATATGTTTTCCTCTTTTATGACTAAAATTCATTTCTTAAAAATAGTGGACTCAGCGATGACCAGAAGTATTAGTGATTTAAATGCGATTACTGTTGAGGTCGATAGCGCTAACTCTTCCCCAGGACTGACACGAGTATGTCTTTCAGTCATTTAATATTTTAAAGTTTTGTTTAAACATTTAATTAATGATTGATTAGAGACAACCAGAAGAAGAGATAACATTCGAATCGTTGAGAAAAATAATTTCAGAACCGATTTCTGCGAAACAGGAAGAGCTGGAGATTAAGAGACTCCAAATCGTGGACCGATTCAAAAACGCTCCCTTTCATGATCTCATCAATCGATATGAAAGAAAGGTTTGCCCTCTAAAGCACTGATCGATAATAAAAAAGAATAACTAAAAGTCTATTGATTTGTGTTTCAGTCAAATGATTTACAGCAGAAACTGTTCGAAGCGTTCAATAAATTCTCAACTCTTCAGTCAAATGAAACCAATGCTCACAACAATCAGAAAGAGGACGAACCACAAGAAGGGGAGGACAGAGTAGATGGCAAAACAGGTCACCACTTGGCTGATCAGGACTGGCATTTCTATGATAATCCACTCAAAGAGATTTGCACTTCAGAAGTCAATTCTAGAGGACCACCACTTTTTGCGTTGAAATTTCCCGATTTATTTGTTTATTAATTATCGATTATATTATCGATTATTATATCAAATATTTAACCAAATGTTGAGATAATTGTTTAGAAATTTAAATCCATTAGAAATATATTAAATCTATTAATAAAATCCAATTTTATTTTATTTCAAAATTCTTTTATCCATTTTATTAAATCTCTTTTAAACACTTACTACAGAAAGATCTTCACATTCAAACAATTTCAGTGAAATACTTGAGCTCTATATTACATGAAAGAGCACTCTATTGATGAAAACCAATGAGTCGTTTATGAAAAATTGATTTCTATTAATAATTCAAAGCTTTTATCTCTTATTAAATGATTGAATGCAATAATTATCAACAATTTTGTTGATTAGTTTAGGAGTTCCTCATAAGAGACTCCCTTTTAGATTGATTTCACAAATCATTGATTCAAAAGATTGTGATATAGTTTTGAACAGAATATGATTTATTCATCACATAATTGGTCTCAAAACAAGTAATATATATATATATATATATATATATATATATTTACTGATTATAGCAAACAATTTGTTTAATGATTCGACGGAACGATAATTTTAATGATGGAATGGAGGGCTTTCCTCATGTCCTCACCTGAAAATTGCCAGCTTTTGTCAAATACTTAACGCCTTTAAAGGGTTTGTATTTCTGTTAATACAATGAAAATGATTTCAGATTTTATTAAACTTTTGAAATTCAAATCAATGAATGAATGAATGAATGAATGCCTACCTCTCCATACATATCCAATCGATTGACTTTAAGGCCAGAGATTGAGAGCTGACTTATTGTGAATTTTACTAATATATTTGGATTTGCATCTGGAAGAGGAGCGCCGCTCTGCAAATTGATTATACCCTTAACATTGGGTAGTCTTCCCTGTTCCATACGGCCGACCTCCCAAACTAATAGTTTGGACACCGGATCGAAAGAGTATTTGCCCTGAGTTGGGGTTATGTTCACATTGAGGACAGTCTTAGGCATAAGTATTTCGATTACGACATTTTCAAGCTGTGGACAGACATAAGTATTTTAGGAGTAAAGTCACGATTAAAAGCAATAAATAATGAAAAGTAATATAAAAAAGTTATAAAAATATCAAAATTCAATCAATGCTTCAAAAAGAGAGGAATGAAAAGGAAAGTCAATATTGAATTTGAGGCAAATCTCTCAAAAACTAATCCCTTTTAATGATATTTTTAGTAAAGAATTCACTTATGATTTGAACTAAAATTTCTATACTTTGAAAGTAAAGTAAAAAACAAACAAAAGATGAAAATCAATAAAATATTGATTAGAAATTGGAAGTACTCACGAGTTTTCCCATCGTTTGTTTTGGTCCGATCTGTATCTCTATTTTTCCGGCGCCCACCTCTTTGAATGAGATGTGGTGTCGAATATAAATAGGAATCGAAACCATATTCTGAGCTCCGATATGGTATGACATGAGTCGAAAGTTGCCGTCTGGCGGAACAAATGATAGGACCCGTTCTGATTCCCAACGCCTGAAACGAACGCACGGATGAAAACTTACGTCATCGAAGAGCCGGGGGTTCACGAAAGACAGGCTCAGGTCAGGCATTCCGGAAAGTTTTATACAGCAATCGATCTGTTTGTTTGTCAACCAATTAATCAAAAGAAATAATAAAAACAATTAATTGAGAGAATTGTTTGAAATGAGAGCCAATATTTTCTTACATATCCTTGTATTTCAGCGGAAACAACGGAACCGCTCTTATCGATAATGGCATCAATTTCTTCGATAACATCAAAATATGCCTCATTATTGTTGTATTTAACGCCAGTCCTCCTCCAGGGAACGTTTGATAACTGTCCCGATGGAAGGGTTGCACTCACGCTATATAACAAATAATCAAAAAACAAATCCAATTAATAAAACATTAAATATCACCAAAACTGAAATCAAGTTTCAGAATATTCTTAAAGGAGTTCTCAAAAGTAATAATACTTTGTTTTTCCGGTCACTGTATTAGCGATCGTTCGCAGAATATTTGGGGGTTTAATCAATTCCTTAAGAATGTTGGACTCAGTGGCTAAAGGAAAGCCATTGTCTAACATTTCGTCCAACAATTCATAGACAACGACGTAATGCTCTTTAATTATGGATTCGTTGCAGTCATTGAAGTAATCAATGAAATTGTCGACAACTCTGTGAAGGAATTCGATCACAAATAGGGGCGGAATTTCAGTCTGCGTGACGGCCACCAGATATATACCGCAGCGGAAGATTGATATAAGATAATGGTGTGGAGTAGACATCACCGGAGATATATTGTAAGCCGAAGTACTCTTCCTCTGCGCCTCCAAGAAATAGTCGCAGACCGACCGATGGATTACAGATTTCCAGTGCTTTTCCATAAATATATCCCTAATTAACCAATTAATGGATAAAAATAAAATTAGTCCACAGATTGTCAAAAATGATTAAAGAAATGTTTTGTAATGAACTGATTGATACCCCGTTTGGTTTATTATAAACAAACTGTCGATCATTTTGTTGTTCACTTCACTGAAGACTAATTATCACAAAAGAAATTGATTCCAATTAATAATCATTTGATTTAAATATTTGTTTATAAAATAAAAATTTAATTTTTGATAACACTTTTGATTACTATTTTGATGACGAATTCAGTGAACTCCTCTTTAAACTCATGTCTAGAGTACAGTAAAACTCCGTTTGTATTAACAAAACTTTTATAATTTACTTTTACAAGTCATATGATTTTCACCTCTTCATTAGGAAGTTTCATATAAGAAACGATCATTTTTGTCCTGATAAATTGTAAATATATTTGTTGACTGAATGAGATTGAATGAGATTTTACACTTTTGTAGTCAATTTAAGATTATTTAGTGTTATAAATGTTGTTAAATTGTTTGTATTCAAGAGATGTCAGCATTTGATGGGTAAGTTTGGTTTGAGTTGTGATTAACCGTAAATTAGAGGCATTTGAAAGCATTCCTTCTTTTAGTGATGTTTAGCATAAGAGAAGTGATTGAATGCGAACCTCAAAGGCCTAAAACTGAAGACTTGAAGACTTCTCTTGTGAGGCAAATGAGAGACCATGTGGTGAAAGTTCTCTATTCTCGGCATTAGGTGTGGCCTAACCTAACAGTGCTCTTCCAGTGCTTAGAGTCTGTGGAGACACTCAATGAGACATAAGTCTGAGTTTTGGACTTAAGTTTTCTCAACACTTTCTTTCGCCTGTTTTACACTTTAAAAGCTGTTGGAAGTGATTCCTATCTATACTACAGACTAGTCTTCGATGCCTTCAATGCCTTCATTTAAATATCTATTTATATAACTTTTTCTCCGAATCTTTTTGTATATAAATTGAGTAAAGAATTGCAAAAATGGAATCTCATTCGAACTCGAAGTCAAACAAACTTTTATCGACTGGACTTCGGTGTCGATTAAGGACTCATTTGTCTTCTCAACAACATTTACAGTTATATACAGGTATCAAATATTTAAAACATTTTTCTCATTTATCTCAAACTTAGTCTTATTTGATGTGTTATGGCATTCGTTAAGACTTTTATCGCGCTTTCCCTCACTCTTATGCCTCACTCTTATCGCTCCTTCACTTCACTTCTCTCTAAAGTTTTTCGGCAAAACCTTTCTCTCATTTCTATTGTTTTTAAACTAAGTTTTTATGAATCTCTTGACTGAAGGTTCGCCTAAAGTGCGGTCACATAGTCTTGTGGTTAATCACCGAAAGTGTTCTTCGATAGGAAAAAGTTCATCAAATAGTCATAAATGTTTTCCAACGATATTTTTGTTACTTTTTTATTATACTATTTATTGTTGTTTGATGTCAACTGTTTTCTCACAAATTGACCAAAATTATAACCGTTTGATACCAAATGGTGTTCCTAAGAGAGGGCCCAACGATGAGTCCAATCGGTGTTACGATCGTCTCAATCGACCGCAAAGATGTGTACCTGAGTTCGTGAACGCCGCCTATTTAGTGCCGGTGGAGGCCACAAATACTTGTGGTCAATCCGGTGGTCAAATCGAATATTGTGTTCAAACCGGAGCCACCGGTTCCTCAAAGAAGACCTGTGACTATTGTGATGCCACTAATCCAACTTTAGCACATCCGGCCATTTATTTGACCGATTATAATGATAATAATGAGCAGACCTGGTGGCAAAGTGAGACCATGTATGAGGGCATTCAATATCCTAATCAGGTCAACTTAA
Organism: Minunthozetes semirufus; assembly: GCA_034699985.1. Classification (NCBI taxonomy): domain Eukaryota; kingdom Metazoa; phylum Arthropoda; class Arachnida; order Sarcoptiformes; family Punctoribatidae; genus Minunthozetes; species Minunthozetes semirufus. The sequence continues at coordinate 24,415 of JAQIXD010000474.1, forward strand.
CACTCCATTTGGGTATGTCCTCACTCAAGCGGCTAACGCTTCACTCAATTCTACTAAAATCCATTCACATATTGACTCAATTAAAGCAAACAAACTTTTTAGCTTATATTTAGTTATATTTACCACAATTACCAAATTGACCAAATTGAGTATCATCAATGATTGATCAATGATTGGTCAATAATCATTTATTTAAATCAATTCCTAGTCATATAAAATAGTGTCCTAAAATCTACATGAATGTACTTTTGGTTATTTATTTGAAAATTCTCTCTGCATTCTCATTGTATTCTCAATTTAATCCAATTTATAATTACTGTGAAATGACTACAGAAATGACAATTTTCTGTTTACCTTAAATCAAATACTCTTAGAGTTTGTTATTAGTTTAACAAAAAATTATCGGTTATATAAAAGTGGAGTAAATGAGTGATTAAAGTGATTTATGCAAATATTTGTTATGTGTTGTGAAGTATCATATCTTAGAAACAGTGCTATAATTCACAAATCATTTCTAGTATTGAATCAAATAAAAGTCGTTTTCCTAATGTATTATAAAGTCCTAAGACATGAGTAGTTTATTGAATCGATTGCTTTTACGCCTAATTTATTTTATTTGTCAAAAAATTGTCAAAACTATCGATAAGAAGAGGGAATACACTCAAAGTCTAACTCTGAGACCATTTCTGCTCTTCAAATATGTTTCACTCATTTTTGTGTATTCTCTTTGGGTCTCAAATATCACTCTGTTTTGTGAATGCCTTTGAAATGCGTGTGAATTTCATGAAACTTCACTTCAAACAAATCTAAACACAAACCAAGAATAAGTCGAATTATAAAATACATGTCTACTATTCATTTATTGCTAGAATTGCTAAAAATTTGTTAATTAATTGACAATTAGTTTAATTTTAAATATTTATTTAATTATTTAAAAAAAAGTTTAAAATTTTCAATTTGAAGGACTGTTTGTACCATAAGTTATGTGTTGAGACTGAGAGTCATAAAACAGACCTCCAAAGACTGAGAATGCCTTTCAAGAGATGAAAGTTTCCGCTCAAAAGTACTCTAAGGTCTGTCCCTAATAATGAACTGAAGAAACGAAAATCTTTACTCAAAGACATAAATCTCGTTAAGTCTGAAATGCAAACAACAATCGCTTAGAATGCGATGAAAAACTTTTTTGAATGGTTTGGGAGTTCTCTGCCATCAAAAAAAAGATTAGGATTTGTGTCTCAACTCTCGTCCCAACTCTGAACAGACGAATAATTAATCTCTATTTTCGTAACCACTCTTAAAAAGTTGGTTTAAAAATACTTCTGTGACTGACTTCAGTCAAAATATTATCAAATATATCTGTAATTATCTTCAGATGAAAAATACCATTTAAATGACTCGAAGTTCAAGGTTAATCCAGATTCTAGATCTTTTCGCACAGCCTGTTCTTTGTAGATAACTATTGGCGGCTAATTGTTTTCCAATTAGAGAGAGTTTAAGAATATTTATCTCAATTCTAATCACAACTCATTTGTTGTATAATTTTTATTACAATATTTGATGAGTTATTTAACTATTGTTTGCTATAAACAATTAATTATCTGACGATACTATCAATTCTTTAATAAGCATTACTTTTAATTTATAATTACAAGTATTTGTAATATTATTTTCAAATAACTGTTTATTATATAAATCATTATTTCATTACAAATATCTTTTTAAAGTTTACCTGTCTATATAGTCTATATATTCTATATAGTCTATATTAGTGTAAATCTATAAGTTATAGAACTTTTAACTTTTTTGTCCTAAAATATCTATTACCGTATTCCCGCGCATTGAACGACATGTCGGATAAAAGTGAGGTTGATGATAGTGTCGGTTTACCCGGGGGAAGCCGACATGTCG